>CAUYPK010129325.1:0-45104 GCA_963574355.1 Loris lydekkerianus | reverse complement strand
CTTAGCAAAGTATCTCAGGAATGGAAGAAAAAGTATCCAATGTACTTAGCCCTACTGTGAAGCTAAATTATAGCTTTCACATGAAGGCTATAACCCAACTATAGCACAAGACTATGGGGAAAGGGCCAAGGAAGGGGAAGGAAGGGGGGAGATTTTTGTGGAGGGAGGGTAATGGGTGGGGCCACATCTGTGGTGCATCTTAGAATGGGTACAGGCAATTGCACTAATGTACACAGCTATGATTTAACAATTAAAAAAAAAAACAAAACAGTTATACACCATGATCAAGTGGGATTTGTTCATGTAATGAAAGGATGATTCAACAAACACAAATTAATAAAGAGATACACTACATTAACAGAATAAAGGATAGAAATTATACGATCATCTTAGTAGATGCAGAAAAAAAATCTGACAAAATTCACCATCCTTTTGTGATAAAAACTCCTAACAAATGAGGTATAGAAGAAATGTACCTCAACATAATAAAGGTTGCCAAGCGCACAACTAATATCATATTCAACAGAGAAAAGTTGAAAGCTTTTCCTCTAAGATCATGAACAAGAAAAGGATTCCCACTCTCACCATTTCTATTCAACACATTACTGGAAGTCCTAGAGAAAAAAATTCAGCAAGATAAAAGACATTCAGATCAGTAATGAAGGTGTAAAATTATCTCTGTGTATGGTTGACGTGGTCTTACATACAGAAAATCTTAAAGACTTCATTAAAAAAAAAAAAAAAAAACACTGTTAGAAAATTTGGTAAAGCTTCAGAATATAAAATTAACATACAAATGTAGCAGCATTCTATGCCTTCACTACAAACTACATAAAAAGAAAAAGAAATTAGAAAAATATCTTGCTTGCAATAACAACAAAAATAATAAGAAATAGATATAACCAAGGAGGTGAAAAATGTATAATCTGAAAACTATAAACATTGATGAAAGAAATTGAAGAAGACACAAATAAATGGAAAGATATCTCATGTTCATGGATTGGAAGAGTTACCGTATATACTTGAGTATAAGCCGAGTTTTTCCAGCACAAAATTTGTGCCGACTTGGCTTATACTCGAGTATATACGGTAATATTGTTAAAGTGTCTACACAAACCTAAGTGATCCACAGATTCAGCACAATTCCTACCAAAATTCCAATGGCATTTTTTGATAGTTGATTTCATATGTCAGCTTGACAAGGCTGGTAAACATTATTTCTTGGTATATCTGTGAGGGTGTTTCCAGAAAACATTAACACTGAAAAGAGAAAATCACTCTCACTAATGCAAGAATGCATTACCATTATCATTAAGGCTCTGAATAGAATAAAAACATAGAAGCAGGAAGATTTTTCCCTCCTTGTTTGAGTGGGAACATCTATCTTTTCCTGCCCTTTTCCTGCCCATTCTGGTTCTTGGGCCTTTAGGTTCCACACTGAATTAAATTACTGGCTTTCCTGATTCTCCAACTTGTAGACAACATATCAAGGAACTTTTTAGTCTCCAGAGTCATATGAGCAAATTCTCATAGTGTACATACATATATACATATATATATAATATTTATTCTATTTCCCTAGAAAATACTGGTGACTAATACAGAATTGCACAGGAGATAAACAATCCTAAAATTCATATGGCATTACCAAAGACCCTGATTAGCTAAACTAACCTCGAGAAAGAAGAAGAAAGCTAGAGGCATTGCATTTCCTGATTTCATATTACATTGTATATTTCATATTATATTGCAAACATATATGGTATGTACAATATAATATGGTATTAGTATGAAAACAGATGCATAGACCAATGAAACATGATAATGATCCCAGAAATAAACCTATGCATATGTGTTCAAATAATCTTCAACAAGGTTGCCAGGAACGTATCTCTTCAATATATGGTGCTGGGCAAACTGGATATCCATATCCAGAAGAAAGAAACTAGACTCTCTCTCTGACTCACCTTATACCAAAAATCAAATGAAATGGATTAAAGACTTAAATCTAACACCTGAAACTATGAAAGCAATAAAAGAAAACGTTGAGAAAAAGCTTAAGAACCTTGGTCTGATGGGTGGCGCCTGTGGCTCAGTGAGTAGGGTGCTTGCCCCCTATACTAAAGGTGGTAGGTTCGAACCCGGCCCCGGCAAAACTGCAACAAAAAATAGCTGGGCGTTGTGGAGGGTGCCTGTAGTCCCAGTTACTCGGGAGGCTGAGTCAAGAGAATCACCTAAGCCCAAAGTTGCTATGAGCTGTGATGCAACCGCACTCTACCGAGGGCAACAAAGTGAGACTCTGTCTCTAAAATAAATAAATAAATAAAGAACCTTGGTCTGGGCAAGGACTTCTTGAGTAATACCCTAAAGCATAGGCAGCCAAAGCAAAATTTAAAAAATGGGACCACATAAAGCTAAAAAGTTTTTGCACAGCAAAGGAATCAATTAACAAAGTGAAGAGATAATCTACAGAATGGGAGAAAATATTTGCAAACCACCTGTCTAACAGATGATTAATAATTAGACTATATAAGGAGCTCCAACAACTCAATAGGAAAAAGTTAAATAATATGATTAAAAATGGGCAAAGAATCTGAAATGAAAATTTTCAAAAGAAGACAAATGGCCAACAGGTGTATTAAAAAATGCTCAACATCATTAGTTATCAGAGAAATGAAAATCAAATGTATAATGACATATCTCATACAGTTAAAATGGCTTTTATTAAAAAAACAAGGCAATAAAAAATGCTGCTGAGGATATGGAGAGAGGAGACCTCTTGTGCACTGTTGGTGGGAATGTAAATTAATGCAAACCCTGTGGGGAACAGTATGGAGGATCCCCCAAAAATCTAAAAATAGAGCTACCATCCAACCCAGCAATCTCACTGCTGTCTATATATCCCAAGGAGGGGAATTCAGTATATCAAAAATATATCTGCACTCCCATGTTTACTAAAGCTCTACTCACAATACACAAGATTCGGAGTCAATCTAAGTGTTTTGTCCATGGATGAATGGATAGAGAGATTGTGGTACATATACACGATGGAATATTATATGGTCACAAAAAGGAATAAAATCTTGCCATTTGTGACAATATGGTTGAAACTGGAGAACACTATGTTAAGGGAAATAAGCCAAGCACAGAAAGGCAAATCTTGCATATTCTCACTCATATGTGAGATCTAAATGTTAAAACAATTGATTTCATGGAGAATGGAGAGTAGAATGATGGTTACCAGAGAATGGAAAGGGTGGAAAGGGAGAGATAAAGTGAGGATAATTAATGAATACAAAAATATAGTTTGATAGTTACATAGAATGAACAATATTTGATAGCACAACAAAGGGTAATCAAGAATAAGTTAGAATATACATTAAAATAACTAAAAGGGTGAAACTGGAATGTTCCTAACACAAAGAAATGATAAATGCCTGATGTGATGGATACCTCAATTACTCTGATTTGATTAATTCATACTGTATGACTGCATCAAGACATCACAGGTACTACATTCACTACAAAGACCTAACAACTATTGTGTACCCATAATAATTACTTCTTACTCTTTAGCTCATTTCTATTCCAAAGGTTTATCATAAAAGTTTAAAAAATTATCAGACAATAAAATAAAGAATCGGCTGTTGACTTGCAGCATACAATACATGATAAAATCACCAGAGAAAGAATGTTTTCATAACTTTTTAAGCATTCTGTGGCGGAATAGCTTGGTCTTCATTTCCCACATATATTTTATCTTCATCTAATGCATAATTTCTACTCTTTCCCACTGACGCCATCCCCAACCTACTGACAGTCTGGCAAATTTCTGAATCACACAGGTCATAGCAAAGGTCATGACATAATTAGGTAATACAATGAAAGCTAGCCAGGGCAACCACTTCAAGTACTTCCACCACCATCTAAAACTTGGAAGAGCTAGCTTCTCTTAACTTCTTATATCTGAGTGTACTTTTCTCTAGTCTCCATACTATCTTTGAAAGGAAAATGTCCTTTGCCATCCATCAAGAAAGAGTTGGGAAAATAGAAATAAGTTGCTGCTAATTGTCTTTCAGATTTCACCCTGTGTTAAATTAAAAACTCTGTTCTCTGCACAAGATTCTCAAAACTATGAGACCATGGCAGAAGCTGAAAGTACACTGGAGTGGTCTTCGCAGCCCGTTCAAATGTAACTTCTAATTATAACATTCACTAACAAAATTAAAATTTCCAAGAAAACATTAACTAGCAGAGACACCATGACAGCAGGATCCACCCTGCACTGCTTTTGGCAAACTAGGACATCGGGCCTCCTGTTCTGCTCCCCTCTGTAGTTCACCCCAGGTCTTGACCCATTAGCACACACCAAGGACTCAGGCCTCAGTGGTAGGGAAGAGAACTAAGCAAAAAGAGCCATGAAAGCCATGAGAGGGAGAACTTCTCTTGACTTTCTGACTGAGGCGTCATACCCCAGCAACTACAGCTGCCTTCTCTTTAGAAGACTAGCACTCTGCTCAGGTAAGAGATAAGACCTCAGTGTCAAGGTTCTCCAGTTTATACTACATTCCCTGTGAAGTGTCTGAGTGTAGAAGAGGTTGGAAGACAATTATTTTCTTTTTTTTTTTTAAATTAAATCATAGCTGTGTACATTGATATGATCATGGGGCATCATACACTAGTTTCATAGACCGTTTGACACATTTTCATCACAATGGTTAACATAGCCTTCCTGGCATTTTCTTAGTTACCGTGCCAAGACATTTCCTAGAGTAAATTCTCAGTGCTATTTACACACAAGGTTGAAAAAGAATAAAAATATTTCTTCTTATTTGTTTTCCTTTTAAATGAATGTCTCTTCAGATTGGATGGAAGAACCTCATGTCCTTCTCATCTTTCCCATCTCCAGGGGAATTATTTGTTCCCAGTGACCCAATGGAAGTTGTTCATCAGAATGAGGTAGGGAACACTGGAGACATACTTAAGTTGCAGAGTATTTTCTGGATGAATCAATTTCATTAACTTTATAGCAGAAGGTACTGGCTTTCCTGGTGCCCAATGACCTATTAAAGATTCCATGAGTCACCTCTTTGCTTCTTTTACAGTCAATAGATGTGATTACCACAGGGCCAGAGTGTCTCTCCAGGTGCATGAATATATACCCTTGGGACATTCCCACCCTCCTCCCTATGGCCTCCCTACCACTCTCAAAAGTTACGTCTGAATGGTGCTGTTCCTCAAAAAACAGTACAATTGTCCTCTTTTCTCCTGTTCCCATCCAAAATCTTCTGTTATACCTTTTAGAGGAAGAGATAGTTTCTCTACTGAAAGTTCAGGGACAGTAGGAAGGACATCCTTCCCTATTCACCATCCATATGCTATTCAGGATAGTCTATTATCAGGAGGGCCTAAACCTTTCATTCCACTGTTAGAGATAAGCATAAATACAATAAGTCCTCCTGGACAGGAATCAATACCACAGCATAAAATGACAACATTGTCTTCATGGACAAGACATTCTAGACCCATGAATACAAATGCTGAGGTGGATGAGCCCTACAGATCATCTGGTCCCCAATTACTTTTACAAATGGGGAAACTGAGATTAGAACAATGTAAAATTATCTGACATACACAGTTAATTCCGACCAGGACATGGACCTAGATCTTCTGATTCCTCACCTGCTGCTCCAAGAGGAAGAAGATAAACATGAATATTGAGAGACATTGGGTCTACTGGAGGACAGAAAAGGGTCATAGGAAGAAAAAATGTCAGAAAATCCAGGGATGACAAAGAGAACGCATTTATATCTCAATTGCCCCAGACTAATTAGAGAGCCAAGAGGAATTACAGAGTTACAGGAGCAACATCTCTGCTCTCCCCTACCCTACCCAGAACCAGCACTCCCAGGAGCAGCAGATCAGCCTCACCAGGGATCTGCTTGTTACAAACGCACAGTCTCAGCCCCCAAGCCCCAGGACCTATTGAACCAGAATCTGCATTTTAACATGGTCGGTGACTCGCATGCACATTAAAGTAGGAAAAGCATCAGCTGGGCACAGGGAGTTCCACAGAAAGCAAATCAGGCTTCCCGAGCCCAAGCCCTTCTCCTGCCATCATCCTTCCAGAGCCCCTGCAGAAGTCAGCCTCAAGCTTGACACAACACCCTGTTATTTCTAGACCCCCCCAATTCCCAGGATTTATTGCATAGCTCCAAAATTCTCAAAGAGGATTGATGTGTGGGAAGTGGGGGGCACCGAAATGTGCCTGAACATTTGGAATAGGATCTCACAGGAATGCCTATATCTTAGTTCAGTTTTGCATATTTTTGTTTTCTGTTGTTTTGATTGATTTGTGTTCACTTTGCTATTGCGTCTGTCCATTTCAAGTATATGTATCTCACTGCTGAGTGGGCAAATCCAAGCTCTTCCTCAGAGTCTTCCCTAAAGGTCTCACCCTCCCGCTATCCTAGTAGCTAATACAGAGTTTTGCTTTATAGAATTTTCCCAAATAAGGATTTTTATAAGGCAGTTGTCCTTACTAGACTGTGAGCAACTCAAAGGCAAAATTCAGTTTTATTTATCTTTACCAGACTAACCACCAAGGCCATACATTTAATAAGCAACAGATAATAAATAATTTAAAATGCAAAATGAATGATAGGTAGTTGGATGAATGGACTGAAGTAGTATGGAGTAGAATGAATTCAGTAGAAAGTTAAACTCTCATTCTTCTGGTTTTGGTTCCCATATCCTACTGTTAATTCTCTTATACCCTGACCCCATCACAGAACTCACGGGCTTTGAGCTGTTTCATCCATTACAGAGGAGGCAGTCAGATACTCTGAGTGCTTCTGTGTCCTGAAATGCAGTGAAAAATCCATGGGCTACAATTTGTAACATGCAATCAATAAATGGTATTACTTTGAAATCCTCAGGTTAGAGTTACCATCCAACATGCTTTCACCCCAAGAACACAATTTTCCTTCTCACACTCTACTGTTGGTTTATAATATACATGCAAGGGAAGAAACATATTATCAAAGGAAAGGGAAAAAGAGAGCTTTTTTTTTTTCTCTTTTGCACAGCATTCCTGACCACCAAAAAAAGAAAAAGTTACAAAGTATATAAAATCTTAAAAATAACCATTTCCTGGAAGTACTTTGCACACACAGCAAAAGTACTCTCTGCAGCCACTTGCTGGCACTGCATTATGAATATAACTATAATAACTATAATATAACTCACCACATGATTACAAAATTCAACTACTACTCACATACAAAAAGAAACTTCAGTATCTGCATTTTGCCTATAACTAATCTAGTCTTTTTCCTGAGCCTTCATCACTGGATTAGCAGAAGAACAAATTAATCCATTGAATAATAAAATAACTTAAACAGTCTCTTTAGGAAAGAAACTTCCATTTATTGACAATATTAAGGTCTCTTAATCTCCCAACTTCTCTTCTTTTATCTTTAAAATAGTTTGGCTTACAGTGTAGGGGGTAGGAGGAAAGCTTATGTGTCCTGGGAACCCCAGGAAAGAGTTGTGGTCCTCTGGTGAAATGTCATCATTTCATTTTGGTCTCTGGGTGTTACATACACAGAAGTGCATCTCTCAGGATCCCCCTTCAAAAAATAATACTCTGGCCAGGTGCAAGGAGTTATTTGAGAGCTTCCAGCTGGAAGCTCCTTCAGGGTCTGGCTCAACTTTCCGGCCAGGCTCACACTCTTCTTGAGTGATCCTGGCCAGTGTTTGAGCAAGAAAGTGATAACCTAGTCATGCTCTTCTTGTGGAGGCCACATGCCAGTGGCAGAGCAAGGCGGTATGAGGCCTGGCCATTTCTTCCCAAGGCAGGGTTAGTCTTAAGGCAAGCTTTGCTCTGGATCCCCCATTGGACTGCCAGTGAGTTTATGTGTCTGTATCTCTGAATCTGTCTCAAGGCTTTCCCTGTCCTAGGCTCCTGTTGCTCTGAGACAATGTCCCTTGCCCAGCTTGTCCTGCTGGCTTTTCAGGCTAACGTCTGTGCCTGATCAAACTCATAGCCTATTTCAATCTATCACTGCTTGTTCAGCCTCATGTCAGTCTTCCCCGGACACTTTCTTCTAAGTACAGTCATGAGCCACATAACAACATTTCTGTCAATGATGGAACACATATATGATGGCAGTCTCTTAAGATTACGCTGAAAAACTTCTTTTGCCTACTGACGTCCTTGCCATCATACATCAGAGCACAATGCAGGAATCCTGTGTTTGTGGTGATGCTACTGGAAACGGACCACAGCCAGTCACATTAAAGTGTAGCAGAATAGCACAGAGCCCTTGATGCTGATAATAAAGACTACGTTACTGGTTATCTGGTTATTATACTCTACTCCTATCATTATTTTAAAATGTACTCCTGCTTTTATAAGACAAAAAGTTAACTTTAGAGCGAGCCGCCTCAGGCAGGGCCCTCAGGAGGTATTTCAGAAGAAGGCATTGCTATTATAGAAGGTGACAGCTCCATGCACATTATTGACCCAGAAAGAACGTACAGTGGGACAAAATGTGGCGGTAGAAAATAGTGCTACGGGTGATTCTGACCTTGTGTGGGCCTACGCTAAGGTATGTGTTTTTGCTTTAGTTTAAAAAATAAAAACGTTTTTAGATTAAAAAAAAAAAAAAAAAAAAAATGCATAATGTAAAAAATAGAAAAAAATCTTGTAAAATAAAGATATAAAGAAAGAACATTTTTTGTGCAGCTGTAAAATGAGTATATTAAGCTGAGTATTATTACAAAAGAGTCAAAAAGTTTTAAAAATTTAAAAAGTTTATAAAGTAAAAATGTTACAGTAAGCTAAGGTTAATGTATTATTGAAGAAAGAAAAACTTTTGCTGTAATTTAGTGCAGCCTGAGTGTCCAGTCTTTATAAAGTCTGCAGAGTGTGCTGTGATGCCCTGGGCCATTCACTTCCCTCTCCCTCACTGACACACCCAGAGCAACTTCCAGTCCCAAAGCCCCATTCCTGTTAACACCCTATAGATGTACCACTTTTTATCTTTAGGCTGCATTTTTCTGTACCTTTTCCATGTTTAGGTATTTTCAGATATTATGTACACAAACATTTACCATTGTGTTACAACTGTCTACCGTCTTCAGTACGGTAACACACTGCACGTATTTGTAACCCACGAGCATAGCTGGACCATACAGCTGAGATGTGCAACATCTACAGCGTTTAGGTCTGGGCAGGTACACTCTGTGGTATTCATACAATGCTAAAATTGCCTAGCAATGCTTTTCTCAGAATGTGTCCTTATAGTTAAGTGACAACTGATTGTATCTGTCATGCCCTTCAGCATCAGTCCTGGCCATCCAGCAAGGCAATAGATACATTCTGCATGGAACATGCAAAGTCCCAAGAAATTTCCTCTCACAGCAGCATATATAAATTCTTAGGGACGAACTCTGACGAGCTCATCTTGGGCCATGCTCATCTCTGGGCCTTCACTATGGACAAGAGGATAGAAGACCACAATTAATCAGCCAGAGGCCTCCATGGGCTCTACACCTGCAGTTTGGGAGATGCCAAGTTCACCAGCCCCAACACACGCATGTGGAATAGGGAGAGGCAGGTCCCCAAAGCAGGGTGTGCTGATGTGACCAGGAAAAAAGAGAAAATGAGAGGCTGAGCATGCCCAAACAAAAGCCAACAGAAAGATCGCATCTCTCCTCTCTACATGTTCTATTTCCTCAAGAGGCTCACGATTTATTACAGAGTTACATATAAAAGGACAATTACAATAGAATATGGTAAGTGCTTTTGAAGGAACAGCTACTGCAATGAAGGGAAAGATTTAATCATTTCCTTCTTGGTAGTAATTAGGAAGGTAAATGCAGGGTGTACAAGAGAGGAAGCAAGAGAATGTAGTGTCTGAAACTTCATAAAGTTGGGTCTTAAAGATCAACAAAACTTGGCAGAAAGACAAGAGCAGAGGATCATGCATGTGGAAGAAATAAAACATGCCAAGTCTCTAAAGCTCAAAGCATCATGACAGAACACCTTTCTCCCCTGAATTCTGTCATTGGAGCAACTCCATGGGGGTGTGCCAGCTTTCAGAACAGATTAGACCCCACACATCTCTGGCCTTAATATCCCCTAGTCCTAAGATGCTTCCAATTCATAGCAAATAAGAATAAACTGTGCGTGCACAAAATCAGGCTGGTCTGCTGGCATACTCATCCTTTATAGCTATTTTTCTTTAATTTTGTGGCTAGAGCTGCATCGACAGAAAAGTTCACGATTTTAGCTGAGTAAAGGATATTAACTCTATACAAAAACAAAATGGGGAGGGTATATTAGGTGATATTAGAAATTTTAAAATGTATTTAGATTTTAAATACGTGTACTAAATTGTCATGTATGTGTATGTGAGTAAGCTTAATGAATGGAATACTCCATATGTCTGTTATATGAAAAATACTATTTTATTTTTAATAGTGCATATATATTAATTATACTGCACATGTGCATAATATATATTCACAATATTTTGTGAATACACATTATTACCTTATATTAGGAAGGCACTTTTCACATAATGTACAGACTCAAAAATAAACACTTTATACTGAGTTTTGAACTCCAAGAGTTCTAGTTGTAATACAGGTTCAGTGTATTTGAACACATCCATTCTCAAAAATAAAACCTTTAGCGTATCTCTGACTGGAGATGAATAGAAATATAGCACATATAATTAGAAACTCTTCTCATTCATTTTCTTGTTCCGTGTAGCTTTTCTTTAATAATACGAGCCCTATCAGGATCAAATTTTAAGCTCGATAAATAAAAAGCACAGATCACGGCTTACTCTACCCAGCACTCAGGAAAGGTTGCTAAATCATTAAAGAGGCTCAGGCTGACACTGCTGTCTCCTTATTTTTATTTTCTTAAAGATGCAGGAAGCCCGCAGGTTAAAGCACAAAATTCCTTCCACCACCGTCATGAATTTGAGGCGCCTGCTGCACTGTGCTGATTTCACACCGTAGAACGGTTCAATGCCGCAACCCTGACTCTCCTGCTGCCATAGCAACTTGTTGGTTCAGAATGAATCGAATTAAAAGATTACCACTAAGGAGGAGGGGGAGGGGTTCTGCGTTATTCACTTTTTAGTCAATCACTGTGCAATGTCTATGAATAGGGAGGCCTAGAGGGAAGAATTTAGTTGTTCCTTTTAAAATCTATGTTGCATTTTTCAAAAACACCATAGTTTCAAATATCCACGTTAAATTTATAGTGTTAGTTTATCATCACATCATCTTTGGGCAGCAGAGAACAAATGAACTTTTTTACGACTTCATTTTCTCTTTGCAAATTCATCTTTTTCAAAAAATGATGGGATTTGGGAAGTATATAAAAAGAATCATATTAAATTAAAACTTGATCTCATCAATTTCCCCTGCCCATGTAGGGTAATTTGAGCAGGACTTGAAATTCTAAGCTTAAAATAGCCCTGAAGTGTTGGTTCATACCTCCCACAGACTTCTAAACATTACCATTCCCACAAAATGGCCCCAGTTAAATGGTACCCCGTGACAGATGGACTCAGAACTTGTTGCTTCATTATAAACCACTGCCTCAAAATAGCTGCAGTGTGAGAAATAATCCTGTTTGTAAATGGAACAAAAGTCCTTTCACAACGTGACTTATTTGTGCAGAACGGCACTATCTGAATCCCTTATATGTCTCTCCATACATACTGTCTAATACAAGGATTTATACATTATCAATGATCAGTAATAGTTCCTGATTAATTGATTGGGTACATTTATCTTATATTTAGCTATTACTTTGTTCCAGGCACTGAAAAGCCACTTTGTACACATTGTCAACAAATTCTTACAGTAGCCAAGAAAGGTACGTGTAATCCCCACCTTTAGATCCAGCTAGCTTAAAAGACGGTCCGAGCAAGTAGAAAAACCAGGCCTTTCCTCTTGTTCTGCCTCAAATCTCTCCTCCAAGTGAAAGTTATAATGCATCAGGTCAGAGAACTTTCAGGAATTGAAATGTGAATGCTCTTGGAGCTGAGCCAGGGACTGACATGCCAATCAACATTAGAAAGGCTAAATTGTCACGTGGTGGCCCAGGCTCACCCACTAAGACATGTGTGAAAATGCAATTGTTCAAAACAGCAAGCTCGCGAGTGTTTCTAAATCTAAGGATTGGAAAATTACCATCTAGAAGTGGATGCCACTGTGGGAATCTAGGATAGAGTTCAAACTCAAATTAAGCCAAAATTAGATATTCTTTAGAGAATGGTACGGTTTTGAAATGTCAGGTGTTCTGAAAGCACCAAGGTCAGAGAGCTCCACAGATGACCGTGCGGAGGGCACAGCAGGTTCTTCATACTTGTCTATTAATTTGAGCTGAATTTACAGAAGACATATGCACGGGCTCTGCAGAGCAGCACAGAGCAGAGAGGAAGGCAGGCTCAGTAACATCTGCTCGTTTATTCAACTCAGCTTTGGAGCAGCTCACATGAAAGAGGCAGTGTTGGGCGTTGTAGAGGATACTGGCTTCAAAGAGCTTATAATTTAATAGGTAAGACAGATGGTCAATACAGCTATACACAGCTGTGTAGCAAGATGAACTGAAGTCAAGAATTTGAAAGCCAAGGAAAAGGAGCAAGGAAGGTAGCAGTGTGTGCACCAAGCCTTGAAGGATGACTACAATATTACAGACACAGGAAAGAGGCGTACAACAGGCTGAGGAACCCAAACTCCAGCACGAGCTGCAGCAGCAGGAAATACCAGTGTGGCTGTTAACGTCCCTCCATCCCGGCACAGACCAGGTAGCCCACGCTTTGCCTCACCCTTCCGCCCCAGCACCCACTGTTCCTCCGTGATATCCAGAAGTCACATCAATGATAATGATGTAATGAAAGGGCATCAAGGGGGAAAAAAGAGTCTGTGAAAATAACAAACCTCAGGGTATTAACAATGTATTTTTCTGTGAAACTGCCCTGCAAATAGAAAACAGAGTGGATGTAGGCTTATGCAAATGATATGGAAATTAACTATAAATACACATGTGGCTTTGGTTCTCCAGAAAAAAAAAAAAAAAGAAAAAAACTGCTGACGGTTGCTGTAATAAACCATCCGGAAGGTAGATACAATATGAACATTTGCAGACATGTTATTATCTTTGTTCCAAATCAAAGGCTTAAACTCACCAGGAAAACTCCACTATTTTTTCCTTCTCCATTTCTTTTCACCCTTAAGAAGTTTCCTGATCAAAGCCCATGGGGCTTCCCAGCCTTCCAACTGCCAGAAGTAATAGTCACAGCATAAACAGCATTAGCAGAGGAGCTAGGTATTCAGGCTGGTGTAACTTTTATCAGCATGTGTCTAATCTTCACAGCATTATAATAACAGTCATTTTTCTCTTCTGTGGATAAAAATAACTATAATTCTCACCTAATACTGATAAAAATACCAAAAGAACTATAATTTTGTAATGTTAGAAAACTATGGCAACAAGGAGAATGGCCTGGTCATGGCCTGGGTCCTTCTATTAATGCATTAGTTAAATTGAAAACATAACTGGGCCTGCTTTTCACAAGCTAGGAGCTCCTACCCATTCCCTTCCTGCTAAGTTCCTCCAAAGCTACTGCTACTTTTCCTTTAGGCAAAGGTGGAAGACTTGGTAAAGAAGGATGTTGAAATCTGAATCAAGAATTTTATTTCCACCATTAATTTAGTCTGTGAAAATTTTAAATGAGTCCTATTAAATCTATATTGATATACTACAATAAAATTTTTACTTGACAAAATTGATAGAACAAGGTTTATATAATAATTTATATAACAAAATTGTATCCTTATCAAGTATCTCTGTTCTTTGAATAAGGATCTATTTAGTTTCACTCTTCTGGATTTAGAGTTAATCTCCATCTTTCCTATTTCTTCTCCTTTCTCCTTCTCCTTTTTCATTCTCCATTCATTCATTCATTCAATAACTATTTTTTTTTTATGTATTTCTTATGTCCAAGCTACTGATCTAGGGAGCTAGAGATAAATGGATAAATACAACAACAATGGATAAAATAAAGCCATAACTGTCCTCAGGAATGCTATATTCTAGTAGTGATGGAGAAGTAGGGAATTAAATAAGATAAAATTGAAAATAGAGAATGTTCAATGTAATAAGTGCTAAGAAGAAAAAAATGTCAAGCAAGGAAAGGGGATAGGAAAGGTGTGTAGGAACTGAAGTTTTTTAAAGACTGGCACCAAGAAGTCAATCTCTGAACAAAGACGTGAAGAAGGCAAGGGGAGAAAATCATGTGTTATTTGGGGAAGCAGCGTTTCTGAAAGAGAAAACAGCGAATAGAAAAGTCTTAAGATGAGGATACGGTTGACGTTTTTGAGAGCAGTGAGGTCAGTACCACGAGACAGGAGTGTAGAAGACAGCCTCAGGAAATTAGTCCAGTCCAAGTCCTGTGGGCCTTTGCAAATCAGAGAAATAACCTTCACTCCCTGTCTTGGGGTCGTCTAATCCACCCTGTAATGGGATCACGTTATTGCCATATTTAAAATGTAGTGAAAGGAAAGAGTGGAAGCAAACCAACAGAAAGGTATTCAAGTAACCCAGGTGAGAGATTACCATGGCTTGTAGCATGTTGGTAACCGTGGACGTAGGGAGAAAATGAAATGTGAATATATTTGGGGATTGGCACACTAAAACTCGATGCTAGCTTACGAATGGATAAGAAGACAAAGAGTGAGTGGAATCTGTGGTGAAATAAATAAAAAGACATGGCTTTTGATCTGGGCAATTGCAATAGAAAAATCTGTAAAAGGAGCTTGAATTTCATCAAGGAGTGGGAAATCAAGAATTCTTCTATGGCCATGTTACATTTGACACACATATTGGACATCAAAGAGGAGATGTCATCCTCTGAATTTATGAGTTTGGAGTTCGCAGAAATATTATAATCTGGACATACAGATTTGGAAGTGATTGGCCAATGGTTGACAGTAAAAGCAATAAGTAACAAGTATAGACAGAAGAGACAAGGGTTCCCAGGGCTGGGCTCTGGTATCCAGTGTTTGAAGATGGAGAAGATAAAGAGGCACAGCAAAGGGGAGTGAAAAAGAATAGCCTCTGTTTTAGGGGGAGACCCAGTGTCCAGTGGCCTGGACACCAAGCAAAGAAGGTGGTCAACAGTTAAAAAGTGATTGGCTAATGCTGCTGAGCCACATAATATAAGGGCTTAGAATTAATTGATCATCAGATTTGTCAATATGGAAGTCATGGTTTATCTTGACAGGAGTGATTTCTGTGGAGAGATGGGGACAAAAGTCTCATGCAAAAGGATTTGGGAATGGGAAGGGGGAAAGGAGGTAAATACACACGACTCCTTAAAGGGCTCTCTCCGTCAGGGGAAGCAGCAGCACAGGGCCCTAGATGTCGGACTACGTGGGGTCAGCAGACAGCTCTTGCTTGCTTGTTCTATTGGCTTTGTAGATGAAAGCAAGCTGCCTGTTTGTGTGCTGATAGCAATGTTTCACTAGGGAGAGAAAACTTACTGAAAGGAGGTTCTGCACTCCATTAGAAGGCAGGGCTGAGTGGAAGGGTTCATAAGACTGCAGCACATACCAGTCTCCTGGCCTCCCTACAAAAACAGGAACACAGACCGTGAGCTTATCACCACAGAGGTAGGTGGGTAGGTCAAAGCCAAGATGGGGATCTGTAGACCTTTTTATCAGGGTTGCGTCATTTTTCTTTTGCAGTGAAACAGGAAGCCAGATAATCACCTGAGAGTGTGGACTGTTGGATAGTTTCAGACATGGGAAAAAGTCTGATATTATTGTCTAAGGAGTAAGAGAGTGAATGGCTTAGGATATGTGAAGATTACTGGACAGGTTTATGGGCCGCTTAAGGGCAGTACTCATGAAGTTGAAGTGAAATTACTCAGTGTGTGTGGGTATGTGTCTCACTCCTGCCACATTCAGTTGCAGGGGAGAAGGTAAGGGTATTGGACTTAAGTAGGGTTGCTTAGCTAAGAGATTGCAATGGAACATGAGAAGCAGAAGAGAGTTAGGATGTTTACAAGGGAGGGATCAAAATGAATCACCATGAAGTTCATTCTTGACAAGGTGGATGGTGAAGAATAAAAGGGATGACAGAGGGTGGGAAAATGGTAGGACACGTGGACTCCTTTGTGTGTGTGGAGTTGGGAATGCATAGAGATTACTCCAGCCACAGCACCAGAGGAAATAAAGTTACTGCTACAGTGAACTATTTGGCTTTGAGATTTAGGAAATTGTGCAGTTATTAGTACTGCACTAAGAGGGTGGAGCCTGGGGTAGTGGAAAAGCCATCTTATAGATAACGAAGTCAACACGAGTTAAGACAGAAGCCAGTGCCCCATGAGTGAGAAGTGACCTGGGGCAGTAGATGATTGTGATGGCAGGCAGTATTAAGTGATGGCAAGAGATTCATTGGATATTTTTATGGAAGAAAGAAGAAAAATGTTATTATAGGCACCACAAGGGGTACCGGCTACAAGGGAAGCAGCAACCTTAGGGGAGAGGTGGGTTTCACTTAGAGCAATGAGTTGAAGACAATATTCATAAAAGGTAGGGAAGGTGCAAGATATTTGCTCATCTCTGCCCATATCAAAGGACATAGTGAAAAAGGTGATGGATTAAGGTAAGGGCTGGAGTTTGAGTCCAAAATTTTGATAAAGTTTAGTGAGGTTTTAATGTGGGAGAACAGGGACGATTTGAAAATCCTGTTATATATTAGGAACACAATCAGCCACACAAGAGAAAAATTCAATTTAATTCAAGTTGGGGAGAGGGGGCAGGGAGGGGGCTTGGTGTGCTCTCCCCTAATGGGCACGATGTAAGAGTGTACGGTACACTTCCTGGATGAGGGGCAGAGCTGCGACGGGGACCTTACCTAACAAATGCAAACATTGTTACCTGATCATTTGTATCCTCATATCAATCTGAAATTTTTTTTAAAACACATAATCAGATTAGTCTTAATTGTCCCCAAGGCAAATAGGTTCTGTGAGTGAGGAGGGTGGGGAAAAATCGGTGGGTGGGGGTCTTGTAAGAGTAGACAGGATCTCATCTGATTCCTAGTGAGCGAGACAGAGACTCCTGCAAGGGGCCAGTGCGCGGCACAGGCAGCCTCTTCCTCTTCCCTGGGGCATATGCAGAGGGTGTCTAGCTGGGGGGGGTTGGGCAACAAGCCCTCCAATAAATGAACCTTCTAAGTGACTTCTAATAAATGAGCCTTCCGAGTGGGGAGGGAGCAATGTTGCTCCAACTAATTTATCATCCACACCCTTGCATGGTACGTAGAGCTTAGTTTCTTATGCGAGGGAGCAACATACTAAAAGCACTTACGGAAAAAACAAACCCCACTTTGAAGCAGAAATAAGTCTGATGAGTCAATAGCTGAGGAGATGGTGGTACTGCAAAGTGGCAAGATGCTTGCTGACTGATGTCTGTGGGAGGCCAGGGGGAGAGTGTATATCTCAAATTAAAATATCTCCCCAACTGCCAATCATGATGCTTGAACAGTCTCTGTTATAGAATGTCAAGCTTAACTGAAGCTTTAAAATGAAGCAACATGAAAAAATAAACTGAAGCCGTATGATGTATATGAAAGAGTGCAGACCTTGGCCTGCCCCTGGTCTGTGTGTAAATCCCAGCCCAGGGCCTCATCAGCTGTGTCATGTTGATGAACTTGCTCTCATTGCCTAACCTCTCAGCAGAATGTTAAACATTTATCACTGTGAAGGCAAATTTCTTGTGGGTGGAGATGCATGTGCCAAGTTTGTGTTTCTGCTTAAGGCTACCATGAAAAAAGTCACACAGTTTACTTGGCATCCATGGAGTGACTGACTGCATGATACAGAAGGTTGGAGAAAGTGGGCGGAAGGTGTATGCGGACACCTACCAAGAATAGAATATAAACATACCATGTGTGTGCTCTGGGGCCTCCCCAGATGTCTGACTTCATGCACAGGAAAGCATCAGACCCACATGGAAGGGCACAGCCCCGAGAATTGTGACCAAAATCCTCCTCTGCCACTAACCTCTGAACAAGCAAAGCTGCTTATTTCACCCCTCATACTTCCAAATAATGTCAGTCTCGGGGGGCTATAGAGAGAGTTAGCTGATAATTCATGCAAAAACCCCTCCTGTGAGTAAACATCCATACTGTATAAGCTGGGGAGATGGTGGTACTGCAAATTGGCAAGATGCTTGCTGACTGATGTCTGTGTGAGGCCAGGGGGAGTTCCCAGGACCACATTATGGGGTGCAAACTCCCTGTCTTGGAAGCATTTGAGAGTAAAGAAACACTGTAGAGATCATTGCCTCTAACTTCCCTTCCACTTAGAGATTCTAGAATTCTAAATATTGCATGGCAGTTGGACAGAAAGGAGTCTGGGAAAATTATAAATTAGGAAAATCTACATTTAGTGTTTACCCGAAGACCTCCAGGCCCTCCTACTGCTTTCTGACAGTTCAGGGATCATCCCCTGCCTCTAAGACACAGGCGTGTGTACACACACACACACACACACACACATGCTTAGGCATGCACACACGTGTCCTCCCTTGGAGGTGACCCACGATGAACCTTCAGTAACATACCAAGGCACTTACAGGGAAGTACTTCTACCCAGCATCCCATCTCCCCAGCCCAAAGGGCACTTCTCAGAGAGGCGGTGTAATGAAGGGGTTAAGAACATAGACTTGAACAACTCATAATTCTAGGTGACTCTGGGAAACTTATTTAACCTGTCTGAGTTTTGTTTTTACCGATGTAAAAGGGAATGTTAGAAAGAGATTGTGGACAGGGACTTAGCATGGTCTAAACAAGGTAAAGTGGGTGAAGTAAGTTTAGTATAAAGCCCCGAGCACCACAAGCACTCAGATAGTAACTACGATTTATGACCATTGTTGTTTGTTGTTATATATATTTTCTTGCTGCCATTGTCAATGCTTTGTTGATGTGTTAGGGTGCAGATACTTGCAGTGTACTGTAATAATTATGCACTGCCCACCTGGGTGGTAGAGAGGGCTGGTCTATTTTTGTTGTGACTGTGCCCATTCACTTATCTAACAGTTTGGAGGACTTTTGGCTCCTCTCGAGCCATATAAAACAGGCAGCAGCCTTCTCTTCTGGGGAGCAAAGTGACCTGGGAACAGGCAGTTTGTTTCAAGTGTGTAGTCATTTTTGATTGCTGTGTACATAGCATTTTATCTTTTTTTTCTGTTTTTGCAGATTATGGGTATTGAAAACAAATTTCTTTTATTTCTATGAATCAATAGAAACTGGCTTCTCCCCAGTTTTGAGCATGTCAATTAGATCTTTAGGGGGTATCTGTAAATTCCTTGAGATTTCTATCTATTATTTCTATGTAATATACATATTACAGCAAAAGGCTTATTCTATAAATCATAGATGTGACAAAAACCATATAGGCAATCATAGTGGGCTGTTCCAGGAAGCTGCCTTCTCCAAGCATACACCATGATCACACATTGAAAAACTATTTCTTACCTGGTTGGCCAGGGAAGGAAATGATTTTCTCTTCTGGCTTGCTCCATCATCATTGTTTCTGGTTTCCAGAATGAAGAGTCCAAAGTTGACCAGAAATAACATTTATTAATCAACAATAAAGCACACAATAGAAAAGGCCTTATAAATAAAACTATATATTTATAATGCTTTATTTTTTTTTGCTCCACTACTCCACTAAACACTACAGACAGTAACAAAATAATTCAATAAATATTAAAAACTTTCAAGAGAATTATAGGACACTCTTTATCACATGTGAGCATCAGCAATGCCACAGCCATTTAGATACACTATTAAACACTACCATAGATGTCTTTCTTAAGTAATGAACACAATGGATTTTTTATCCAGGAGTCATAACATTTACACACATCCATACACAAGAGAACAGCTCAGAGGAAGTGAAGCAGACTCCCCAGTCTCCTGGTGCATCTGCCTGTACGTCAGTGAAAGATAGTACAGCGTTAACAGTAGAGAAGTTGATACACTAAAGAGAAATGCCAGGGTTTGCTTGGGGTGGGAGGACTGAAAGTCAGGCCATCAGTGAAAGCTGCTTACATATTTTCCATCGCTCTCTTTGCAAGATGCTCTTTTCCCTTTTCCGCCTTTTCTTGGTTGAGGTATTCCAGCACTTTCATCAGCAGATCTTCATCCAGGTACTGTCTGTTGGGGCTGCCGTCATTCTTCGGGGGCCCCACAGGAAGCCTCTTGCTAACCGGGGCCAGCTTGTCAGTCTCCTGAGAGCTGCCTTGATTAGAAGCCTCTTTAATGGTTTTCTCGACTTGGTCTTCTTCCGGTAGGTCATCTTCAGATGAACCTTGACCGGGAGCACGCTTCACCTGGTTTGAATTAATGATCTCAGGATATTTTACTAGCATCCTGGCCAAGTACTCTCCCAATTCTTGATCCTTGTCATTCAGGTTTTCATATGCCATTGGTTTGTTTTCAACATCTGACATCCAGGTGACTTTGGGAAGCTGGTTTACTCTAGATTTTCCTGGGCCATAAGGAAGCCTTGGCAGAACCTTCTCTCGGTTGTATGGATTGGGGAAATATGGAGGTTTCTGATTTGCTGCACCCTCCATCCCTAAAAGATTTAAAATGTCCTCAACACTGAGTCCATCTGGTAGGGCCTCTGGCCCAGCACGACCAGCTGTTTTGGGGTAGCCACTCTTGGAGAGCACTTTATTTTGGAACAGATCTGGATGATCTAAGTCAGCCTCTGAGATGTCATCTAGGTCAACCGGAAGGTCAAGCTCCTGCTCTGGTTCTGCTGATGCACTTGGCTTCTCCCCAGTTTTGAGCATGTCAATTAGATCTTCAGGGGGTATCTGTAAATTCCTTGAGATTTCTATCAGCTGATAAATAGACTGAGAATCAAGTGGTTTCTCAAAAAGCCTGGTTGCCCTGTCCCCATTTAGCCCATTCAGTGACCTCCCACTTCCCACAGCTTTCACTAACCTTTTCAAATAGGCAACGACTTTGGAGACATCATCTGAAAGTTGGTCTTTACTCTCTTTCTGGAGATCTTCATCCTGGAGAGCCAGTTGCCCCGAACGTTTCATTTCATCAGTGATTTGTTCATTCTTTTCTATATTCTCTTTGCTGTCTCTCACCTCTTCCTGGGTCTGACTCTCTATTTTCTCCTCCACTGGGTTCCAGTCTTCTCCCCCAACCACATCTTCGTAGGCGATGTTATTGGCCTTGTAGACATCATCTTCGTCATCTGTGTAAAGTTTTTGCTCCTCGTCAACCTTCTCACGCTTCTGGCTGTTTGGTCCTGCCAGCTTCCCCAGCTCTTGGAAGACAGATTCCAGTGTAGCCAGACTTTGAGGAGTGTATTGTTCCTCCACTATTTCATTTGTGCGCTTAAAGGGGTTGTCCCTGGAATCGTCTTCATACATAAGAGGGAATCGCATGTGCTTGAGCTTTCTCTCCGGCCACTGCTGTGCCTCATAATCGTCACTCATATCCATCAAATTCAAGGCATAGGGCTTGTTTCCTTTCAGCGCAGACTGGGGCTCACTTTCAGCCTGTCTCAAAGCTTCAAGTATTATCCTCATCCAGTCATCTTCGCTCAGTGAATCCCTTGAACTTTCTGGCACGTGACTGTCATCACCGCTTTCTTTCTGCTGAAGGGGAACAGAGAGACCTTGGTAGGGATTGTAGTCGGGGCTGCTTTCTTCCTTATGAGCTTGTTGTCGGAGCTTTTCTATATACTCCAAAGCCTTGATCATGTCAGGATTGGGAAGCTTTTGGGCATTTTCCGATCTCGGGTCTGGTTCTCTTTGAAGCAACTGGTTTCGCTGAAATGAAGCTGCTTCAGCCCCAGATATGAGGAAAATTAAAGTGATAAGAAGTAGGGCTGCTCCAAGCTGGTGGGTCTTAGCTTCTGCCATGTTTGAAAGATTCCCTTAAAGCATAGAAAACATGAATTAACACAAATGAAACAAACTATAAGTCAGTATAGCAAAAGAAATAATTGGCCATTGAGGGAGGGAAATCACAGCAGAGATTATATCACATTAAATTTAGGACAACTGTTTTTTGAAATCTATTAGTATTTCCTATATGATCCCCACAAGGTAACTATAGGGAACTTTAGCAACACTCTTGCTTACTTGCATTAAAATTGCATAGCATTCTCTTACCTAAAATAACAACCAAAACACTGATAAGAGATTTCTCAAATTTTATTTTTTCATTTGCAAAACATGTACTTTGAATTTTAGTACATGCTGTTTCTTTTAAATAAAGGAGAAAAGACTTTCCAGGATGTTTTAGTTCTCTTATACAGCATTTTTTGAAATCACTGGTAAAATAATTCATTGGCTCAAATCAAAACATGCATGTATACACACACATACACACACACAAACACACAATTATGTCCCTAAAGTTTTGTCAAGAAGCATGTGGTGTATTTCTCAAACTGCCCATCTAACTTTGTTGTTGAAATACAGCAGCAGGGACATGACCATTTACAATGAAAGTTACCAAACATTAGTGCCCATCACACTGAACTATCTCCTAGGAGGGCTTTAGTGACATATATTTTCTATAACCAGCCTATTCTCAATCTGATACTAAATCCAACTTTCAATTAATAACCTCCAGAGCATGGGTCTTCTCAGATCTCAGCTAGTAGACTAAACCAATGAAGTTTCTTTCTATGTAAATATGCTGAAATAATAAACTGTTTTAAAATCTATGTGCTCCCTATTTCTCCTAATAATTTTATTATAACTGTCTTGCAAAATGCAATTGTGGTTATACTTTTCATCAGCCCTTGAGAGTGTATAGTAAATAATAACAGATGCTACAGAGAGAGCATAAGTTTTTTTAACTCATCTATTTCTGAACTTGAGAGTGCTCAGATTCAGTTTGTCTTAAGTCTATGTCTATTTTGGTATGGACCTGTGAAATCTTAAATGACTCATACTCTCAGAAAATCTTAAAATAACCACTATATAACTCCCAATTTGAATAAACACAGATGATGTGTTCAATTCTTCCTCCTTAAAAATCTTCATTCATTTTTCTCCACTGCCTTAAAATCTCACATATGAATTAGGAAGGGTATTTTTTTTTAACCTGTTCTATATTTGGCATTACTAACATAGAAAAAAATTTTAATATTTGAAATTTTTTTGTAAATAAAATGAATGTAGAAGAAGCTTATAGAAGTTCATAATATCTTTACTGGATCATGGTTGTATGATGAATAAACTAAGTTATAGCTATATAATTTTCTGTTAGCTTAGATATCAATTGTAGAAAATAATAATTTTTTCACTAGATTTTATTAATAATTGGGTAAGACTTTCAGTGCTTAAAGCCTCCAAATTGTTTTAATTATAGCAAAATTTTTAGCATAGATACATATATTTATTAAAATGATTCCTATTTACCAGACCATTTAATTTACTGAAAGAAAAACCTCAACAGGCATTTTAGAGAATACTTCCAATATATTTACTATAAACAAATCTCCACTATAAGTAATTTCATTCATAAAATTCTTAGGTTTAAATGAAACATTCTTCATATTATATCAGGATGAATTTAGGTTTAGTAATAAATTTTCAACATTGACGTATGAAATGGTAACATTAAAAACCCCTATTGAGGCTATTTTCTTTGAAACCACTATCTCAAAATGTTTTTAACAGATAGATTATGTGCTTGTCTGTAGAATTATTATGAAAATGGGCTTTTCTGTAGAGTTGGAGCAGAATACTCATTTGCAATTTTTTTAAACAACAGCCTAACAAGTGCTACCTTTTGGCTATCTCTTCAGGACCACTTTGGACAACATAGTTTTTGTCTTTGAGTCTTACTCAAAGGATTTCTTTCCCAGATAGCAGCTCTTTCAAGTAATAAAGATGTTTTCAACAACTACAATATTTTTATAGGATTGGATTTAAATTGAATTTCCTGAAACACAAATAACAGGGACATTATTTCTTCCATGATAGCTATTACTAAAACCTCTCAAGTTAAAATGTCCTTTCTATTGAAAGCAGACTACATCATTAACACTAGCAAGTAGATAGATCTAATTTGAGCAATTCAGCTAGTTGGGAAACTGAAAAAACAAATACTTACTCCAGTCAAAGTATTTGGCAAAATAGTGCACAATCTCTTTCGATCAAAACATAATAACAATAATAATTCACACAGTTATGAATGTTTTCATTATATATTCAAAATTAACATTTCTCTGTAATTCATGATCATATCCAAACTATAACACAAGATAATATTGTACCCTGGGTAAAAGAATAAGCCTGAGTTCAGGATCATTCTAAGCTACTTTCCTGGGACTACAATTAAGATATAATAATGTAAACCCTTCAAATGCACCAGGTAAGAAAATAATTGTATATAGTTAGTTAATTTAGAGCTCCCAAAATATCAGAGAAAAAAATAGTTCAAAAATTGGTTATCTCTATGACTAATGTGTTTACCAACAATTGAGTCCTTGGAAACCTACTGTTACGAATATTAAGCATATAAACTATACCCTTGGCATTGCATGTGGTTCTTAGAGGAAGAAACAATATATAATGGAAAGAAACAAGGTATCAGGCTTGTTTGACTTTACCTCAATATGTATATTGACGCTAAAACCCTTAACTTTTTCACTTTTCTCATATATGGTTATCTAAACAACATTCTCCCTGGTAAATACCCAACATCGAATGGTATAAATCATAGGCTAAATTATCTGTACACATGGATCTCGTGTCCTTACATTGGCTGGTGAGCAGCAGGTTGCTATTCAGTAATTCTACAAATACAGGCTTGCCAAAGGTTTGTTTTCTTCCTTGCTAGTAATTAAAAGAAGAACGTGTAATTTAGAACTTTCCAGTAAATCAAAGAGAAGAGCAGCCTTACCTTTTTTCTTACACGGCAGAGAAGGTCTAGGGCAGGTGCCTCCGGTCCTCCAGGAAGCGGCTTGGGCCGTTTCAGCACCCGGACAGCTCCCCGGCTTATAGGGAGCCGCGGCGCCGGGCTCCGCACTGCCACACTGACGTCACCGGCCTCAGCCACGAACCCAGCGCCAGCGAGCTTTTTCAAAGAACCCCAGAGAAAATAATCATTTTATATATATATATATATATATATATATATATATATATATATATATATATATATATATATATATTTTTTTTTTTTTTTTTTTTTTTTTTTTAAATGTTGCATGCTTACGCCACCTGTCTTTTTGTGGCAAAAATTGCAGTTTTCTTTTTTCTTTTATCAAAATCTTTGAGACTTGAAATAAAATGCTGTGCACTATTTCCTCTACAAAGAAAGAAATCTGTCAGACACACACAGGCCTAATTTCACAAGATAATCTCGTCTATGTTCTGACATCTTGCTGTAAGAGTTTCTTTCCTGGTCTTGCTGTTCTAGTTATGGTTGTCATCATCGTAACAAGAAAAGTTTTACAGACAAGGATTATTTTTTTGTCCATTACCCACAATGAGATTACATTACCATTTCCTGGTATACTCAAGATAAATGGAGGACACGTTATGAATATGAAAGGCCATATTTCATATCAGGACCACAGGCAGCGTTCTTTTTAAATCACATTCATTTGAATAAAAAAGACAGTGGTCTCTCTTCTATGTGGCAGGCAACATGAACAGCTTCAATATCATTTTTGAAATGTGTATTCGTAAGATTTCAAGTTTAGTAGTTAATAATTCTCTATGAATCTGTTAGTATCTTTTACAATATCTGATCTCAGAAAGGAAAGCTCAGAAGGTGAACACTGATAGAAATACTTCCATCTACTAAGAAAAAGAAAAGAAGCAAATAAGTCCCTTTTACTATTTGAGAAAACAATGTGACATGTAATTGGAATTCGTTTCAAATTGAGAGGAAGTTGTACTATAAATATTTTCTTTCTCCTGTTGAATCAGATGAGTTGAACGCCTTCCATGAATGTAACCAATCTAGGGAATAATACAGTAGTTAACTCTCAACCACTTAGATTTATAATTCATAGTCATTGCTATGCTTTGCCAGGTAATGCAATTTTATATTTTAGTAATTTAAATAGGTCTAAATTTTTAACTTAGTTTATTAAAGACATGAGTTCTCCAAAACCTGTATGTGTTGAAGTATGCTTAAGTAGGAAAAAGAATCTTGCTATATTAAGAGTCCCCTTATGGTTCTGCTAAATGAGTAGTCAGCCACTGATCAATCTATTCAAAAGTTGTAATGCCTACTAAGTGCCAGATATACTGCTAACTGCTGGTGACACAAAAGTGAATGATCCCTTTTAATTTTAATTTTATTTTATTTTGCCTTTGAGAAGTCTTTAGCCTAATGAGGATGACAAACAAATAAATAAATAATATAAATTGGAAAGCACCAAGAAAGAAGTTAGCTGGCAGCATTTGAGACCATTGTGGATAGCCACTTGCTTTAACCTAGAAATTCGAAGGGAAAAATATCTCCAGGATAAAAGGTCTTAGCTGAGATTTCTTATTATCAAGTTTTCTTAAAATTTCTAAATGTACTACATAAACCACAGCACCCTTGAATTTCTTGTGAACATAGAGAATAATTTTAAATCTTATGAAAAAAATTTTCAAAAGTGGCCCTTGATTCTATTTGCGCTTCTGGTGAAGATATTTGATTTTGCCATAAATGAGTAGGAGACCATCATCTGTCAAATGACATGGAACTCATACAGAGTCAGACCGGAGTCAGATGGCCAATTTATCCAACACATTTTGCCTCTAATGGGTTTTTTAGAATATGGTCAAATGCTAAGTTGAAGAGTCCTAAACATGACCCATTTCTCATGCACCATCTCAGAGACAAGACCACATTCACTGATACCTTTAGCCACATACACATGACTAGATTTTCTTCAATCGTAACAAAGGCCTGGCTAGCTGCTATGTGTTTGACCTAATTTTCTGCCCAGCAGTTCTATGTGGCCAGTTGAATTACTCAGTATCAACACAGCCTCAGAAAGTGCTCCATGTTTGTTCTGAAAATGTCAAGTTGGTTCATCATTGGTCTCAAAAGCCCACTCCTGAGCAGTCTAATTTATTTTTGTAGAACTGAACTTTTGTGGTAAGTACCAAAAGACATGTAAAAACCTCATTCAAAAACTCCAAATAGAAGTGTTACGTCTGGAGGCTGCCAATGGGCTTCATTAGGCTCAAGGTGTAGGTAGAACAATAAGCCTGCCTACTTCATCATGCTATGACAAATGCTTATCATTTATTGAGTTGCATTATGTTCCAAGCACTCTACGAGGAACCTAAATTAGTCTCCTGACAGCTATTTTTAATCTCCTTTTTACAGATGAAGAAACAAAAGCTCATAAAGAAGTTAGCCACTATTTTCTGACTCATAATTGGGAGAGCTAGGATTTGAACCAAGTCTTTACAATGGTATTTCTCTAATAGAGATGATGACCCAGGCCCTCCTCCAGGTGATGAAATGACAGAAATGAATTCAGCACAGATCTGATCTTCAGAGATTCAAGTCTAGAATGTACTTATTTTGACAAAAATCCTCAGTTGCTTTTCCTCACTGCCCAAATGGCATTGGCCTGGACTTCAAATTTGAGACCACACCAGAGAGAAGCAAGAATTAACATTAGATCACTTCCTTGATGCTATAGGGCATATATTACTAAAGAATAGTTGTTGAATTTAGAAAACTCTATTCATTGACAGGTTTTTTATAGATTTTCTGATATGTTATATTTAACATATCTCTAGAATTCATGAAATTCTTTTTTCTAATAGTTTCTTTTCCTAAAGAAACTGAGGATTTTCTATTTCCCAGATAGAAATCTATATGGAGAAGAAGTTAAAATGCAATCATACAATCTTTTTGTTGATGTAAAATATTTCAAAGCATGTATAAAACATTAAAGATAACCTACAGCAGCACCCGTGGCTCAGAGGAGTAGGGTGCTGGCCCCATATACCAGAGGTGGCAGGTTCAAACCCGGCCCCAGCCAAAAAAACTGCAAAAAGAAAAAAAAAATGAAAATGATAATCTACAAATCTTTGTATCACGGAGCCTAACTCAAGGAATGATTTAAACATTCCTTACAAAATCTTAATTTTCTTGTTAGGTCTAAATTGCTGATTATCATTGCCTCCAAGATAATCAAGACAAATCTCCAAGACAAATCTCTGCATCATGAACATTTTCAAAATAATTATGTGCTGTGTATGATAATAGTTTTACTAAATTAGCTTGTAGCCTCACGATGGTGCTGTTAAGTCTGAGTTAATCATTTACAATTTAACTCTTAAGTATTTAGAAGGAACTAGTTTGTTTTTATGACCAGATTTTCTTAAATCTTGGTCATTTTATTCTTTGTTATTCAATTTTACATTTTATCTATATCATATTTTTATTTTTATGTCATTAATACAAGCAATATTCTATCTCAGTAATCTTTTTGGCATGTTTTTTAAATTTTAGACTATTACGGGGTATACATATTTTGGTTAGATAATTTGCTCTTGTACATTTTAAGTAAAAGTTCTAAGGTGCTCTTCACCCAGAATGTATGCATTGTACCAGTTAGGTGTGAATTAACCCAACTTCTCCTTCCCTCCCCATCCACTTAATTCTTGTTGAGTTTTACTTCCATATCCACATGTAAGTATTGATTGATTAGTTCCCATTTAATATTGGGCACATGTGGTGTTTGCTTTTCCATTCTTAAGATATTTCACTTAGAAGAATAGTCTCCAGTTCCATCTTCAAATCTATCCAAAGATACTAGATTACCATTTTTTAAGGCTAAGTAGTACTCCATGGTATACACATGCCACATTTTATTAATCCACTTATGTATTGACAAGCACTCGGGTTGTTTCCACATCAAGTATTATGCTGCTATAAACATGTGAGTGCAAGTCTGCTTTTGATAAAATATATCCCCCTCCCTTTGCATAAATACCTAATAATAGGATTGCTGAGTCTACTTTTAGGTCTTTGAGTTATCTCCATGCTATTTCGCATAGAAGTTGTACTAGTTTGCAGTCCCAGCAACAGTGTGTAAGTGTTCTTTCTTTTGGCATCCAACACCAGCACTTACTGTTTGGGGATTTTTTGGTAACAGCTATTCTCACTGGAGTTAAAAGATATCTCACTGTGGTTTTGATTTGCATTTCCCTAATGATCAGCAACGTTGAACATTTTTTCATGTGTTTGTTGGCCATTAGACAATCTTCATTTGAAAAGTTTCTGTTCATGTCTTTTGCCCACTTTTAAATGGAGTAGTTTGATTTTTTTCCCTTGATTTGCTTGAGTTCTTTGTACATTCTGTTTATCAGCCTTTTATTGGATATATAGCATGTAAGTATTTTCTAGCATTCTGTAGGTTGTGTATTTATTCTTTTGATTGTGCCCTTGACTATGCAGAAACATTTTTTTTGAGAAAGTCTGACTCTGTCATCATAGGTAGAGTGCCATGACATCATAGCTAATAGCAATCTCAAACTCTTGGGCTCAAGAGATCCTCATGTCTCAGCCTCCCAAGCAGCTGGGACTATAGGCGCCCACCATGATGCCTGCTTTTTTTTTTTTTTTTTCCAGTAGAGACTGGGTCTCACTCTTGCTCAGGCTGGTCTTGAACTCCTGAAATCCATCCACCTCAGCTAGGGTTACAGGTGTGAGCCACTGTGCCCAGCCCTGCAAAAACTTTTTTATTTGATCAAGTCTCATTTGTTTATTTTTGTTGTTGCTGTGATTGCTTTTAGAATCTTCTTCATAAATTCTTCCTATAGGCTGATATCTATGAGTTTTGCCAACATTTTCTTCTAGAATTCTTAGAGCTTCCTGCCTTAGATTTAAATCTTTTATCTATCATAAATTAATTTTTGTGAGTGGTGACTGGAATGTATTCTGTTTCAGTCTTTTGCATGTGGCTATCCAGTTTTTTGAGCACCATCTTTTCGATGTGAAACTTGTATGTCTCTTCTATTTTGTTTCAATTTGTATGAAAGCAATCAAGATCCATCAGGCTGTGTCTTATTTCTCTGCTTTCTTTCATCTCTTTCTTCCCTATCTCAACTACCTCCCTCACCCCCTCTCTTTCAGAAGAGAGAACTTTCATGGAAAAGTTGGGTGTGCAGTGTGTATTAATGGAGGTCCTCCAAGCATTTGCGTATGGCCAGCATGTGTGTGTGTGTGTGTGGTGGGGGTGACAGTGTGCCTACCTTTGGCACCTCAAGACCTTAGCTTTCTTTCCTTGCTTATTTCTCACCTTTCTGCCTCCCTTCTCTCTCTCTCAGTATCTCTCTCCTCTTCTTTCCTTAACACTTCTTGTACACTTTGCCTCCAAAATTTACTCAAACTCCTTTCTTTTAGTTATAGCAGGTTTTCTTCGTTGATAAATGTTCTTGTCATAGTATGGATCTTTTTGAATCTCAGAATCAAAGAAGAATGAAATATTTTTCCCCTTTCCTTACAAAAGCAGAGTCTGCCAAATCCTCCTTTGGAGAATACACAAATCAAAAACAGGGTACACTCGATTTAATAATGTAACTGCACAGTTTCCCAGATAAAATCTGCCAGGTTCTAGGAGGTAGGAACTCTGTTTTCTACCACTGTACCCTCCTCCCCTCCCATTGCCTTGGATATAATGGTAATGATAGCAAAAAAATATGTTGTGTGAATTGAGTTGAATTAAGATTTTCTCATTCCTACTACCAAAGCTTCACACATTTCCTCTTGGAATTTTTAATCCTCCTCTATCCTTATGCAAATGAACTGACTTTATCCATTTGAGTTGCAGGCACTGCTAGCAAATTAAGTTTAGACTTTTTATTAAAGAAAAAAATTTTTCCACTATAGGAGTGCTCTATATTTTTCTAATCTTTCTTTTAATTAAAAAAAAAAAAATCTTCCTAGTGTCAGAGGTAATATATCAAATGGCACATAAAGAAAAAAAGAGACATTTTTTTATTCTAATTTTTTTATTCTCTCTAATTTTTTTTGCTCTGCTTATCAAAGTACCAGATGACTTGTAGCCCAGGATGGATTAGATAACATTTAAGTTTCCACCTAACCCTTGACCTCTTTACTCAAGAAATGAGAGTCTGCTGAGAAATTTTTTTATTTGTCTAATAGCTATTAAAATATGATCTTTCTAATGAACTCTCAGTGAGAACTGTGTAAACCAAATAAATGCAGGCTTTCCTCTACATTGAGTTTGGATTCTGGAACCATCTGGTGCTTGGAAGAAAAGCAAGTGCCATTCTCTTAATCTAATACCATGAACGCTTGGGCATCTGCTCCCTCAATGGATTTCGGGAGAAGGAAGTTTGTGCACTAGAAGTTAATTACTTTGCTTAAAACAACACTGAATGTCTAAATCTTTCCGATCCTCCTGGCATGATTGTTTTGTGAATCAATGTTTCTGGCATTTACATGTAAATATTTTAATAAAGATATTTTTCACTTGAAAATCATCCATCTATATCCTCGTATCCTTCCTTTTAATCAGAGCCCAAGAGATATAAGTCTTCAAGGTTAAAGTGTAGCATCATGTAAGTCTAGCACTTGGTGTCCAGGGATCCCACTGACTCACCAGATGACTGTTCACAGTTCACTTAGCCTTTGTAAAGATTTTAGAGTGCTGCTATCTTGGTAAAATGAATATATCACTTCCTGAGGTAAGGCATTTGCATGCATAATATAATGTGGAGAGCTGAAAAAAAAGTGCTCAACATAAAACCTTTTCTCCTAAACCCGGCTACTATGTTTGTATTCCACATTGTAGAAAATTTGGGGTCTTTCAAATTTTTGTTACAGGGTCTTTAGGAGTTCCATTGTTAAGAGTCAATTCATTAATCCGTCACTACCACCTGAGCAGAAATTAATGCACAAATCAAATCATCTAACTACTTTGGCACTGAAGAAAGGACACAGGCTCTGTACACTGCGGGTGAGAGGATTTAAAGCCTATATTAAAACAGTGATTTTCAAAGTCTGGTCCCAGATCAGCAATGTCAGCACTTTGGGCGATGTCAGCAATGCAAATACTCAGACCCCACCCAGAATTGTTCATTTAGATCAAACCAAATTTAAATGTGAATACATTTGACCTTTCCTTATAGCCTTCCTGGAGACTCTCACTAGCCCACTATTTATTACTGATAGGAAAATGTTATTGGTATTTGCAAAGAACATCTCTTTCTCAGTTTATAAAGATTAGAAATTGATTCTTATATAAATACAAATGGGTTTATCACATTAGCTCATAGATTGCTATGGTCGGAAAGGTATACAATGTCATCTGTTCTAACTCGGTCTATTGCTTGCATATAATCTATCAATTTCCTGATAACCAAACCTTCCAGCATATACGGTACTTAAATACCTTCAATGAATAGCCACTTTTTATCTCTCAATCGCTATTCCATCTCCAGACAACTTTATTCTCAAGTTGTAGGTGTTTTGTGTTATGCCCTTTGCATCAGGGTGAAATAGGATCCGGACCACAGATCCTGCTTCTAAGGTCAGACAATTAAGTTCAGGAATTCATCCTGAAAGAAGTACCACACACCTCATGGCAGAATATCACTGTGGTCACCTTGGAGATGCTCCCCCTGGGAAGCTATGCACAGATGCCAGTGCCTGGCCCACCCTTCAAAGCAATTTTGGAACTCATTTTCTAGAATAACCATCCATGAGGTCTGACAATTAAGTTTGTGAACTCATTCTAGAAAGTATGCTGCATACCTCATTGCTGAATATTAATCACACAGTCACCAGATGGCCAAGGTGGAGCACTTATAAGGTGACCGCAGTGATATTCAGCAATGAGGTATATAGCACTTTTTCTAGGATGAGTTCACAAACTTAGTTGTCTGGCCTCTGACATTCCAAGGCTATGTGGAGCAAGCATTGGTTCTCTCTTCTATGACCAGAATCATGTCTCCCCAAAGTGAAATGATTTGGTTAGATTTTCTTTATGGATTATGGTGATGGGCCCCAGCCCCAAAGCACATTCTCTGGCTTAATTCAGTATAAGACATAAAAAAGCATCTAACTCAGACTGGACACCCTTCCTCCCAGGTCCTCTGCCTGGAAAGTTCTCCCCACTCCCACGTTGACTGCTTTTGCCCAGTCAACATCTTGCTTCAGAGGAACCTCATTTCCTTGGGGGAACCTTCCTCACTTCCCTGACTCAGCCAGTTCTCTCCAGAACATTCTGTCATGGAAACACATACCTCTTCTAGTTAGTATTGATTATAGCTGTGAGGTAGCATTTTTGTTTGTGGGATTCTTAGGTTTCTATCTAAACAGATGACTTTAATATTTTTGAGGAAATAAGGTTAAAGTGCTTTGTTTTGTTTTTCTCACCTTCATACCCAAAAGTGGTCCACACCCATCCTTAAAAATATCTATATTCCCGGATTTAGCACCATAATAATGATAATAATATTCACAAACAAAAATATCAAGATCCAAACTGACCGCATTTCCTGCCAATTCTTTACCTCCTTCTCTGGTGTTTTCCCAGGGCTGATTATAATCAGCCCTCAAGTTCAGTCATAAAACACAATTTCAGCTCATTTCTACCCTTCTCTCTCTTCACTCCCTTGCCCTTCTCTTTCCCCAACCACTGCCAGTTCTTCCCAGTTTCCCTACCTGATTTATCCATTGTCACAGCCTCCTTCCCTGCCCTTATGTTTGGTGATTTTGAAATATCTTCCCAGACTTCCCAGGGTCTATCACTAATCTCCTTCCATAGACATCTCTATATTCCAGAAAGTTAAATGTTTGCACTTAAAGAGAAACAATTTCTACTTCTGATATGAATCACTCAGGAAATAAGCACTCAGGAAATAAGTTGACTGAATAACTGGGATATTCAATTAAAGAAAAAATGACAAGCAGTCAGTTTATATTAAATGTCTACAAAGTACAAGCCAAGGGGCTCCATCTTTAAAAACACAGTAGCAAATTGTCTTTCAACATTTTTCCATCCCCTGCTCAACTAGTACCAAAGGGGTTAATTTTCCATAGTTCCAGGCCTTCTACTGAATTATTTTTATGATCGCCCATACTGGCCCAATCTTACCATCCATAGATGTTGGCTTCACTTCTGTAAACCTATTGATCTAACCAGAAGATACACTTGACCTCTAGGTCTAATTTTCATTTTCACCATTCTCCTGGCCCAGAAAATGTTCTGTGCCTCTTCCCCACTGTTTTGATTCTTTTAAAAATTTTAACTTGACTCCTTTCTCAGTGAAAGCTTCCTTTCCAACTAACCCCTTGACCCTCCATGCACTTACTTTATTTGTTAGAGCATTAATTTTCAACCCGAGGTTCACTAAATCTCGGGTCAAAAATTAAATCTTTTTAAATAAATTAAATGTATTTATGTATATGTGGCAGTGTGCTTTTTTCCAGACAGCTCCAGACCTATAAACAGATTCTCAGATGACTCTGTGACCTTAAAATGTTGGCGTAGCCCTTAAGTACTATCCACCGTCTATTTCTGATTCTCTCTCCTTCTGAGCCTATGATAGAATTACACTTCCTGGACTGTTGTGACTGGGTGGTACCATGTTATAAGTTCTAGTCACTGAGCTTAGAGTTGAACAACATAGAGCAGGCAAGGTTGGAGATGGTGGCTCTTCACACACCTGGTCCCCGATTGGCTGCAACGTACAGAGCTGCCTTCCAGACCTTTCGTGGACATATAGGTACAATGAATAAGAAATAAAGTTGTTTAAGCAATTGATTTGGAAAGATTGTTTGTTACCACATATACCCTAGCCTATCTTGACAGATGCAAACATAGAACTCAACTGGTTTGGAATATAACTATAACAAGGGTTCTACAGCCTTACAGTCGTGCTCTCACCCAAGAAGGAAGGTGAGACTAGTTTTCAATGGGAATCTGGTCCTGCTTTTCGTTGGATGTTCTTGTACTCAGAGGAGTCAACCAGATGCATCTTTGTTTTCTAGAGTGTGCAAAGCATATTGAAAGCACTATTGAGGGTAATGTTTTGTGTTGTTGTTTTTGTTTTTGGTCCAGGCACAGACATAGCATGAAGTTCCATTAAGTTACGTACAGTAGTCTGAAATATTTTATTCCTTGTGCAATCTCCTGGTTATATAAAGAAGAAACTTTCTGCTGTAGACTAGTATGTCTTTAACACCTTTCTGATGTTTTAAAATCCTCCTTTTTGGTGTTAGGCTCTAAGCTTTCTGCAGGCTGCAGGATCTAACTAGAAATATATCAACATCTTTATTTTTGCTTTGAATTTATGATTTGAATTTTCTTCTCTTTATGTAGGTGATAAAATTTTCAAGTTGAGGCCGTGATGTAAATCTTTTATTTAGGCTAATCAAGAGGTTCAATACAGAAAAATATTAAGTAAATAATAGTACAGATAATGCTAAGAGATAACAAAAACAATAATTCAAATGACTGATTTTTTTTTGGAAATTTTGTATTGCTTCAGAGGAAGCTCATTTCCTCAAGGAAACCTTCCCTGATTTCCCTGGCTCAGCCAATTCTCTCCAGAACATTCCGTCATGGAACCACATACCTCATCTAGTTAGTACTGATTATAGTTGTGATGTAGCATTTTCATTTGTGGGATTCTTAGGTAGTACAACCTTGGGTGGGGCTTACCTCCATTTGGGGATCCAGAACTTATGGCTGTAATCATCCCATCTCTCTCTTCTTCGTCTCCAAAACTATTACATATTGAGTATATTCATTGACCAAAATCTTTATTTTTTATTTTTTTAATGCTTTAGTTACACAGAAAATCTTGCCTTAGAACAAATCCAATAGGCAGCAGTCACCTGGGCAGGAGATAGAATATTGATTGGGCTTTGGCCTAGCTTCATCATCCCTGGGCCTCAGTTTCTTCATTTGCCAAATGAGGATGGTGTTACCTGAGACGGAGCCTCAGAGAGTTGCTGCAAGGATCCAATGATGCAACAAGTGCAGAAATGCTCTGGAAAGTTTGAAGCACTCTGCGGATGGACTGCCTAATTATTATTCACCTCCCAGTCCCTAGGAATTCATTGAAACAGAGCTTGTGATACCTGGATTTTCAAAACTATAACCAACCTAAAAAACTCATTTCCTTTACGCCAATGTGATTAGAATTGATTTCTGGGCGCCTTTGTGAGGCAAGTTATTTGCAAACCCCCCTCAATTACACGAAAGAGGAGGAGAAACCAAGTGTTTGCACGATGCTGAAAGCAAGCTCCCCTCTCACGCCGGCGGGGGTGCAGTCTTTTTCTGGCACCAGTCGCCTTGCCTTCAGCGCAGCTTGGCGTCAGACGGATGGATTTTGAGTCAAAACACACATGGCTACAGGGAATAAGATGTGAGTCACGTTCCGCCCGGCAGAGAGGCTCCAGGAACAGCAGCAGACTTGAATGAAAGCGCACGCCGCATTCCGGGTCTGCACCACCGCCTCCTCAGCCCAAGGTCAGGTTCACGGCTTTAGTCATCAGTATCCCCGCTCAGCCTGCGCGAAGGGGCCGGTGGAAGCAATGTGCACACTGCGCGTTCACAGAGGCGCAGCCATTCATTACCTTCATGCTCCAGCTCTGTCCTAATGAGACTCAGAAACAAGGCTTAAATGTCACGATACTTTAGTGTCTTCTTCTGACGAGAGAACTAGAGGATGCCCGCGGTGCTGACGACGCGGCAGGCGCGTTTCAGAGGCACCAACCATGTGGTCTTGCTCATAAACCTGGAAATACCTCCCGCCCCAAAGGCTTCCAGCCAACTTGGCCGCTGAGCCAATTAGCACGTTCTGAGCGGATGAGCCTGTTCAGAGTCTCTCTGGGGTATTTATTTCCTGACCTCAAGTTTAAAATCTCTAAATTGCCTGTGTCTGTCTCACTAGCATACACCAGCTGAACTAGGACTTGGGTCTTTTAATAATAACAATCAAAAGCCAAGGAGACAAAATCCCAGTTGATTTTTTCCCCCTGCAATAGTGAATCCCTACCTTCTAAAGCATGCTACATTACTCTTGATCTTTGTCCAAAGTCAAGAATCATCCACGTATCAAATGGAAAGAGGCAGTTAATGGGCACGTTCTGTGCCAGACTGCCTGGGTTTGAACCCTGCCTCTGCCTCTGACCAGCTGTCAGCCTTGAGCTGTTTATTTATTCTTTTTGCTGTCTGTCTCCTCCTCCACAAAATAGAAACCCTAATGGCAGATACCTTGCAGGGTTGTATGTGAATTCAATCAGAGCAATAAACATTCAATAAAAATAGCACTATTAACATACATGTATCCAGCATTTTCTTTTTGCCAAGCCTTGCATTAGGCACCCAAGGATACAAAGTAGATAAGACTGAGACGCTGTTTCCATGGAGTCCAGTGAGGAATACATCTACACACCCCTTAAAACCCCTTTAAAATGGGCTGGGAGCAATGAGAAAACAAGAACTGGGTGGAAAGAGACGCCAATTGAAGGTCTGGAGAAGATTTCCAAAAGCAGGAAACCTTTGGACTTGGTGTCTAAGGCAGAGAGAAACTGGTCAGGAAAAGAACAGAAGCATTTGCTTCATCTCAACTTCTCAGCTGCATCTTTACACAGAGCTTTCTTCACTTGTCCAAAGAACAGGCTGGTCCTGGACCCTACATGTGACACACGTGGCTATTTGAGAGCTTTGTCTCTGCATCCAGGGCACCTCCCCAGCCAGGTTCCTCCAGAAGATGCTGCAGGGATCACTGTGCCTCCCAACTGCTAAGGTTAAAATCAAGTGAAAAATGGATCTATTTTTTTTTTTTTTTTAAAGGACCAAACTCTTGCCAGAGGCCAAGATAGTCCAAGTCCCATCAGGATATCCTGGTTTGGGGGGCCTTGGAATTAGGTTCTCAATACTTTCATCAAGCAGCTATAATATGATATTGAGCCAACCACTTTTTGGAAATTCTTCAATGAGGAAAGATAAAACAGGAGAATGAAGGGTATATTACGATTATAATAGCTAATGTCTATTAAACATATCACTATAGCTTTATGTCTAATCTTTTCAGAATAGTACATATCGAACTATATTAAAAAACTGTTGAATTTAGCAAGTTCATGTAGGTCAAACTAATTTCATCTCCATTTTATTGATATGGAAACTGAGACTCAGAGAATGTCATGAATAGACACAGGTGACCTGTCGCCAGACTACCTGGGCTTGATTTCTGGTGATATCACTTAATAATACTTCTTACTTTCATACGAATTTGGGGAGGCTTAAACAGGATACTGTAATAAATATATAGTGCCCAGCACATTATGGGGGGATTGCAACATTTGTTTTCTATAACAACTAGCCCCTGATCAAGGAAGAGAAAAAGATAGGCTGAACCCCAATTCCTGTGTGTGGGCTGGGGCTCTTGGTACCCTAGCTGAACACCAAACTTGGCACTGTTGGCCCGTTTTCAGAATCAGGAAAGATGAAAGCACCTGTGAGTGGCAGTTCAGCACAAGGTTCCACGGGAGGCAAGAAAGTCATTCTAAATCAGTCATGACTGCTCAGGGAATGAGAAAAGAGGGAGAGTCTGCATAAGAAGCTAATGACCAGAATCTGAGAGAGAAGATTCAGTGATACTTGGAGCACTGACCGAGTTCAAAATCAGAAAACTGGGGATGGAGGCCCTTGGCTGAGCTTCTAGAGACTGGGAGTGAGCCTGTCAGTTTTGGTTAAAGTGACCGTTAGGAAGCCAACCGGGATGGAGCAAAAAAGAAACAGCAAAAGAGAAAGAAAATCTGATGAGTATCCCATTGGTGATGTCTTTGGTGACTATTTCCCAGAAGCCATAGGAACAAAGAAAGTGTCTTACAGAATCCGGAGAAGCTTTCTTTCCCACTGCCTTCCCTGTGCTGCTCTGTGGGCACTAACAGTTATAGGAAACCTCAGCCCCTCATCATATTAAGAGTACAGCTTTCACCCCCATAGTCTCACTATTTAATTCTACTCGAAAATGTGAGTAGTTAAGTGAAGTAAATATAAACTGAAGAATTTGGTGGTCATCTTTTAATTCAATGGAACAAATCGAAATCTAACTGAGGACTGCTGAAACCAGTTTTATAAAGCTGCATCTTACACAGGCCACATGGCAACTGTGTTCTTCCTCCAGCCTCCCACCTGCACCATGAATCTTTGACAGAAACAATTCTCTCCTTCAAGAACCATCATTACTGACGAGAGTTTGAACTGTAGGTGCAAAGTGATGGATACAGGCTTTGCTACACCCAGATTTATATTACATTTTTCATGAGTAATTACATTTCCCATGTAATTATGACTATCAACTTAAATCCAAACCACAAAAATTTTAAGAAGAAGATGGAGGAGGAGGAAGAAAGAGAAGAAAGAACTTGTTTGGGAGCCCCCTATACCTCGTCTTGGCCCCCTCCCAGGGCCTGCCCCTCCATAGCCACATCTCAAACCTCAGACCCTAGCCTCCTCTGCGCACCAGCCACATTGAAACTTAAATTTCTTGAAGGCCAACTCTCTGATAGATCTTTTCTGTAATGAGGACAGAACATGCCATTTGGGTAACCTTCCACTCATGCATTGATTCACTCATTTGCTCATTCATCAAATGTTTATTGAACTGATTGAATTATTCAGGAAGGAATATGCTGTGCTCCTTGCCCTCTTAGGGTTTGCAGCGAGTGTGGGGCTGCAGTGGGTGCATGGGGCGGAGGAGGAAGGCGAGTGAAGGAAGCATATGCATAAATCCTTGTTATGTAAAAAGAAATGAAAGTGGTTTTAAAGAGAAGCCCAAGGCCCTAAAGATCCCAGCACCATTCCCAAGCTTGGGCATTTACTAAAGAGAGGAGCAGAGGTGACTGCAGGCCCCTTCCCCCCGACCACACCCCACAGTGCAGGCAAGGTTGGTGGGTAGTGTCCATGAGGCTAAGTCTTAATGGACAGACATGCCTCAGAATGCTGAGCGAGCGGGCTTGGGCTTCATGGTCAAACTTTCCCGGAGAGAAAGGAAATTAAATGACAACACAAGGAAAGCAACTGAAGCAGCTGTGTGGAGAATGAATTTGCATTTTAATGAGAACATTTAACACCTCAAGCCAAAGCTTCTAAAGAAGGGAAGTTCAAGCTTTAGGTTGTCTAAGAGTTTAGACACGTCCAGATAGAGCTGGGGGCAGGGCCAGGATCTGCTTAGAGAGACCTCAGCACATCCTGAGAAGGCAGCTCTCTATCGGATAGGAACCTACCCACCTCTCCCTGCAAAGGAAATTATCAAGAATAGATCAAACTTCTTATTTTACAGGTAAGGAATGAGAAAATCCGAGTTGTTTTGTCCTAAATCACACAGCTGGAACACGGCAAAGCAGAGATCCAGATACAGGTGCTCTGTCTCCAAGTCCTGTGTTCCTTCTGCTGCAGGCCCAGGTTTAAACTTTCCACTAGCAGGTGCATGGTGGCTGGCTGCCCCCACAGCCGCGCCCCCAGCCTCTCTTGGGCAACTTCAGCTCAGGGAGAGCACTTGTCCTGGTGGAGTTGCAGCCTGAGTACCAGTGCTGAGAATAGAGAGTCACTGTCATCCACCCTTCTTGTCCTCCCAGATTCCTGCAAGTGGTGCTCCCCTACAGCACAGCCCCCGCTGCTGCTCTTGCCTACTGTGTGTGTGTGTGTGTGTGTGTGTGTGTGTGTGTGTGTGTGTGTGTGTGAGAGAGAGAGAGAGAGAGAGAGAGAGAGAGAGAGAGAAGCTTAGGCCAAAGCAAGCAATCCAGACACACCCAGAGAAGAGTTAAATAAAACAACTCAGGTTGGGAAGGCAACCGATGAGATGCAGATCAAGGTCTTTCTATCTTAAACACAGAACTCTGAGGATGAGAACTAAATTGCAAGACCATTGTGGGACCTACTCCTGTAACCTCACAATTGGACCCACAAAGCTATTTTCCCTTACATTAAATTGCTCCAAAGTAGATTTTTGCATCAACTTGCATTAAGACCTTGCTAACTTGTTATGTGTGCATTTTCTACGGGGGAATAATGTACCCTGATTTCAGTTCTGTGTTCCTCATTGTATCAACCCCTCATTCATTAGCTGTGTCATCTCAGGAGGAGAGAGTGCTTTCTGGCAGAGAAGCCACTTTTCATGGAGTCATTCAACTTTCTGCAAATTTGGCTAATGTGAACCCCACTGAAACGCCCTCCCCCCCCCCTCCCGCCCACAGCTACATGGGCTGAGAAAGGCAGACTAGAGCAATAGGATGGAGTGAGGATAGTCCTGGCTGCAGGCACAAAGCCAGCCAGGAGTGGCAAATGCAGACGTGGCTGAGCAGCTGTCTACTGACACTCAAAATCAGGAGTGTGGCAATACTGTTGCTGATCTTACTTGCTGGACAGATAGCAACGGAATTTATTTCTGCCAGAGGAGGGCTCTGCTCATACCCAGGGCAAGTGCAAGAATCCACCAAAGCCCAACCAAGTAGGTCCTTGACCATCTCCTGCTTAAAATTCTTCAGTTGCTACCCTCTATTCTCAGATTAACATCCCAGTCCTGAATTCTGTCCACTCATCCCCTGCAGGACCTGCCTCTGCTTGTCTCCCAAGCCCCGCCCTCTTTCACCCTAGTCTTTACTTTCTGTTCCTCAATTGGGAAGGGCTATCTACTGCCCCAGGACCTTTGCACAGCTATTACCTTTCCACAGAGTGTGGCTCCTTGCTCCTTCTAATTAGCCTCCATCCCTGACACCTTAGGTCAAAGCAGATTTCATTTTCATAGGCTCCTAAAGAACCCATTTTTTTTACTGCATTTACTATATTTTCTTATTTTCTGTGTTCTTGATGTCCCAGGGCTAACTCATTCCTACAGATAGCAAACAACTCCTCTAGGAGCACAACTTTGATATATATATTGCAACAAATCCAGAGGCCTCTCACTCTCTCCTTTATCAAACTCTCAAAACCAAGCCAACATTCCCCCTGCCCTAAATCACTCCAGGGCCAGCTGCTGAACAACTAGAAACCACCTCTAGAGCCCAGAACCCTTTAACATTATTCAAACTATCTAGTCATAAGCTTACTCAGAGTAGTACCTATGACACCTCACCCACTCCTCCCCATAAAAACATAAACAAAGGCTCTGGGCCTGGCTCTGATCAACCTTGGTCTTTTCCCACATGGCCCTGTGTGGAATGGCTCCTGTTTCTAGAGATCTGTAAGTATGAATTTCTTCTTTCATGACAACTGTGTCTGTATCTGCGTGTCTTACCATAACTGATTAAAACAAACATCGGGTACTTTTAATACCCTTAGACTCACAGGACTTCCCTCCCTTATCCCTATGACTTCGCTGTGTCTCTTCCTCTAGATGACAAGCTGCCTGAAAGGAGGTTTCATATCTGCCTGCGCTGACTTTTGCATCCCACTTCCTAGCACTGAAGAGATGCTCTGAAAAAGAACAAATGGTCCCAGTCCTGCAAGAAGGACTAGTGCATCGCACAGGAAGAGTAAGGCAGAAACCTGGTGCAACAGCCCAGGATGACTCAGCTAGCAAGGGAGAGACTGGACACTGAGGCGGGTGGTATCCAGCACTCCTCTAAGACGGGGAGGATGCCAGGCCAGCCGGCAGCCAGACCAGCTCTGGAGCCCATCAGATGGACAGATAAGCCCCATTCCAGCGAGATTCCTGGGACACAGGTTGAAGGCATCACTGGCTGGCGGAGAGGGAGAGGGAGCCTTGGAGAGACATGGCTAGCCAGACAGACTGCTGAATTGTTACCACTCCCGTATGTCCCTAATAGAGCTCTGCGGACCATTTACTTTACCTGAGGATCTCTACCTCCTGGTAATGTGGCGAGGCTAAATGTACCTGAGAGGGCAAGAGATAGGGGGCTCCACCTTGCCGAGGAGAAACTCACAAACCTTACTTTGGGGGAGAGGGTTTTTTTTTTTTTTTTTTTTTTTTTTACTGCAGTTTGGTCGGGGCTGGGCTTGAACCTACCACCCTCTGTATATGGGGCCGGCGCCCTACTCACTAGGCCACAGGCGCCGCCGGCACAAACCTTACTTTTAAATACTTGTCTGGAAGAAGATACCTGTGTTCTCAGCACACTCTTAGAGCATTGCGTGTTTCTGGAAATGTGTCCACTGAAGCCCACAGGCGTTTGGGAACCCAGTCCAAGTGACTCTGGACATCACTGTTAGCTGTAAAATAACAGCGCCGGTAGCCACCCCACAGGGCTTAATCACAGGACGCTCAGTTCCTTCTCACTTTCTCTTTCAAATGCGTCACAGAGGCTTAACAGACATACTGTGCCATGGGCTGGAAGCTCCTGCTCTGCTCTCTGACACAAACATGTCCAATTAGAAGCCCAGCATCTAGCACCTCTGACCCCATCTGTGGGCGGCAAGTTCCTGAGCTCTGGATTCTATTTCTAGCCTCCAAGATGCTGCGCCAGGGGAGGTGACGCATCCAAACACCTCGCCTGATGTTTTCTAATTGACAGCCTGAGAGCATCGCATCCAGTGTTCCTCCCTCCAAACCCAATTAAGTAGTTTCCCTCTCCCGGAAGGCAAGTTTTTAAAAATTCTCTTTCATCCCTGGTCTCATTCCTATTTCCCAACTCCTAACAACCTCACCGTAGGCAAGCATACTAATGTATTTAATGTGGATCTTTTGCTTGTTTATATTCTTGCTAAGTAGATTTTGTTGTTCTATGTACATGTATCTGTAATTTATGTATATTCTGTGTTGTGTTAAATGTTTCCTTCCATTTCTCTCTCTTTTTTTTTTTTTTTTCCACTCATCACTATGCCTCCATAGTTTATCCAAGTGGCTAGGTGTCCATTTAATCTGCACCACGTGGGTATGAATGCCTCCGACCTTACCTGGCCACTGACCCAGTGACGGATACTGCAGGTGTTTGCAGCTGTGCACCACTGCAAACACAGCGCAAGCCCTTTTATATACATATGTGCATATTCTTATTTTTCCAAGTGTTGGATTGCTCTCCAATAACTCCTGAAAGCTCCTCTATCTTCACATGGTCATCCTTGCCAACTGTTAGCATTCTCTGGCTTCCTCCTTTTTGCCGAATTTACATATGTAAAGTGAAATCTTATTATTTTAATTTGCATGTATTTGAGTACTAGTAAGTTTGAGCAACTTCCATATGATTGATGGCCTTTGAGACTTCCTCTCCTGGTTAATTGGTATGGGTATACTTTCCTTTTTCTTTTTTTTTCTTTTCTTTTCTTTTGTAGCTGCTACCTTGTAGAGTCTGAATATTAATCCCTTGTCAGTTTTAGATATTGCATCTGTTTCGCCCCATTTTGTCATTTTTAACTTTGTCCATAGTGTCCTTTGTTGAACAGAAATTTTTTATTTGATGTTATCAAATTTATTGTTTTTATTGTAAGCTATTCATTCAAGATTTTATTTAAAAAAGGGTTTTTTTGCTCTTTGTCACAAAGATATTCTACTTTTTTTTTTTCATTTCTTTATTTTTTATTGTTGGGGATTCATTGAGGGTACAATAAACCAGGTTACACTGATTGCATTTTTTAGGTAAAGTCCCTCTTACAATCGTGTCTTGCACCCAAAAGGTGTGTCACACACCAAAGCCCCACTCCCCTCCCTCCTTCCCTCTCTTTGCTCTTCCTTTCTGCTTTCATTTCTTTTTTCTTTTTTTTTTTTTTTAAGCAGGAACTCAATTTTATTGCGTCAAGCAGCAGCTTATGTAGAGTGTGGGGAAGGGGCGGGGAAAGAAGGCAGGGGATGAGGTGCATGACAGGGTTGGGCCAGTGGCATGGTACCACATTGGCTATATCTAGGTAGAGGTAGTTTCAGGCCAGGCCTTGCTGAGTTATTGCTACGTGGAAGTAGCTCAATGGATCTACTTCTAGTCAGGCTCAGGAAGTTGCACTAGGCCTCAGGCACATGGCAGGGCCCAACAATTCCCTCTTTTGTTTTTTGTATGGCGGAAAAACATAGCCCCTGTCTTAGGTTGCCTGCTCTTG
>CAUYPK010129324.1:0-40421 GCA_963574355.1 Loris lydekkerianus | reverse complement strand
AAAAAAAAAAAACTCACTCATATAGGCATGTATATTAATGATCAAAAATTTTCAGGGTGGAATTCAGAATACTTTCTTTTAAAGAAAATGGTCCCATTTGTAACATAGAAGGGACACAAAAGGGAAAGGCTAGACCAAGACAGAAAAAACAGATTCTGCTCTCACACCTTTAAAGTGTCTATCACTTTCTGCTGCTAAAAAAAAGGGCCAGAGTAGCTCAGCGCCTGTAGCTCAAGCAGCCAAGGCACTAGCCACATACACCAAGGCTGGCGGGCTTGAATCCTGCCCAGGCTTGCCAAATAACAATTAACAACTACAACCAAAAAGTAGCCGGGTGTTGTGAGGGGCACCTGTAGTCCCAGCTACTTGGGAGGCTGAGGCAGGAGAATCGCTTGAGTCCAGAAGTTGGAGGTTGCTGTGAGCTGTGATGCCACAGCACTCTACCCAGGGCGACAGCTTGAGGCTCTGTCTCAAAAAAAAAAAAAAAAAAACGGGCCAGAGGACAAAGGAGTATGAAGAGAAGATAGTGCCATATTGTTAAAGATAAAATTACACATATCAAGATTCCTTGCAGATATTAAAGTCTATCCTAAATGGATGATTACTGAGAGGTAAGTAAAAAGCTGTATTTAGCACAAATCCAGTTAGGCCTATGCTAAAAACTCAAGCTCAAACAGCTTTTGGATCAATGAACTAAATAAGAGTGAATTAAATAAATAAAATGACAATGGAGGAAAGGACTTAAGAGAAAAATAATAAATAATGTTATTGGTGTTTTGCCTCACACATCTATGACTCAGTCTATAAATCTTTATGCTTGCTGTTTCTCCTTTACCAATGCTGTGCTTGCTCTTTTTCGGATTGTTTTCTCCCTTATTACTTGTTCTCTTTCCCACTGTCCTACCTATCTTCTTCCGTCACTACAGGATGACTAGAATCTATTAAAAATAGGTCTGAAAAAAACAAATCTTTGATTTCCTTTAAAAATCATATTTTAAGACTGGAATTAATATTTGAGTCTACACTGTGGCAAAATAATTTTTAAATTCTGAGAAAAATATTCACCTCTAATCAACTTAGCACTCGTATCTTCATTTACTTTGGCGACATTGACTATCAAGCGGGCTTGGCTAGCATATCTAAGTGTGCTCAATGTTTCTTCTATGTTGCTGGCGGCAGGACTAATTGTAGCAATCATTGCAGTTTTTGAATTTCCACCCAGACTTTCTTTTAACAGCCTTCAAGGAAAAAAGTCATAATTAGACTTTGCTTCTACAACAACCAAATAACAGTAATTACTTAGAAAGAACAAAACAAACCAACAGGATTATAAAATATAGTATTATACTCAATGACTCAAATACCATTTAAAACTGTTTTTGGTATTTGTGGCTATTTTTAGATCCCATGAACATTTTATTTTCATTCATATATATATATTATAGACAGGGGTCTTACTCCAACTCCCAGGCCGGAGTACAATAGTGGGATCACAGCTCACTTTACCTCACTGTAACCTTGAATGCCTGGGCTCAAACCACCTCCCACCTCAGCCTCCTGAGTAGCTGGCACTACAGGCATATGCCACTACACCTGGCCTATTTTTTATTTTTTGTAGCAATGGGGTCTTGCTATCTTGGTCAGCTGAGGCTGATCTCCAACTCCTGGCCTCAAGCAGTCATCCTGCCTCAGCCTCACAATGTGCTGAGTCTGAGTCACTGTACCCAGTCTTCTCTCATACTTGTTACAGTGTGTCATGAAGCAATAATCTGTATAGAAGAGGGTATGGTAGGGGGTTGTTTTGTTTGCTTTGATAGTCTCATTCTGTTACCCCAGGTAGAGTATAGTGCCCTCATCACAGATTGCTATAACCTAAAACTCTCACATTCAAGCAATCTTCCTACCTCAGCCTCCTAAGTAGCTGGGACTACAGACATGTACCATGACACCTAATTTTTTTCTAATTTTAATAGAAACAAGGTCTCAAACATCTGAGCTCAAGGAATCCTCCCACTTCAGCCCTTCCCCTCCCCCCCCCACCGTGTTGTTAGGATTACAGGCGTGAACCACCTCACCCGCCACATATGGAGGTTTTAAAATATTAGTAAGATCCCTCTCTCCTTATAAGACTGTGAGCTACTTTAGGGAAGAAATTATGTGTCTTGGTCATCTCTGTATTTCCAGTGCAATCACAAGCTCTTAAAGTAAGTGCTTAGCTCAGAAAATGTTGAAATGATGAATGGACATGTAAACAAAAATTCTGTATTATAATATATGCAAAATCTTTATTTTAGGGGAAGAAAATGGTTATAAGACTTAAAACATATCTTTTATTAGTCCGGAATGAATTTCACTATTCTTAACCTTCGAAGGACACTAAAAAATCAGATTTTTCTCTTGTTAAGTTTCAAGAGGGCAACCACATTGTAATAAACCAATTATAAGGATAAATAACTGATAAGTAGAGATTGAGTCCCTATCATAACTATATGTTAGTGCTACCAGAATTGAATATTAAATCCATTCAGATGTTGTTTGAATTAAATGCATTGGAAATTCAATATATATTCACTAATGAAAATACTTACTGACCACCCATGTACTGGCCACTGTGTCCTAAATGCATTGGAAATTCAATATATATTCACTAATGAAATATTTACTGACCACTCAGGTACTGGCCACTGTGTCCTAAGTTTGATATATGTATTATCAAACATATTGCTGTGTGTATATGTTCAAACATCAGGCACAAATAATAGGTAAGAATGGTTGTTATATTCATATAATACACACTACATATTAAAAGTATTACATTTTTATAATTTAATCTTCATCATAACTCTAAAGATAATGATATTATCCCTATTTTACAAAAGGAAGCAGGGTAGAATACTAAGAATACCTGCCCAAGTCTCAGAGTTTATAAGATGCAGAGCTGAGACTCAAATACAGGTAGGTTAGCTCTAGAATTCATACGGCTTGCTTATCACTTCTTCTTTATCCCAAAGTTATATAAAGTCAATCTATCATTCTTTTCCCCACAATATTCACTGAATTTTATACAATTCTTTAAACTTTAAAGGATACTTACCATGTTAGAACAGATTCACGATAAGGAATAAAAACCCTCTTGTGGTTTGCTTGTTCAGAGAGTGCAGATATAACTTTTCCCAAAGTTAGCAAAGACTTGTTAATACTCACACCTTCCTGTATGTAAAATTTTAAAAAATTATTTTTTACCTAAAATAACTTCTCAGCAAAAAATTTATTTCACAAAACATATTTCTTCCCCTCATATTCTTATGAATACTTTCTTCTATAAACCACCAACTTTCTTATGGCTCAAAATTTATTTTCTTTAAAAAGTAATCATAACCGGGCAGTGCCTGTGGCTCAGTCGGTAGGGCGCCAGCCCCATATACCTAGGGTTCCGGGTTCAAACCCGGCCCCAGCCAAACTGCAACAACGACAAAAAGAAAATAGCCAGGTGTTGTGGTGGGCGCCTGTAGTCCCAGCTACTCAGGAGGCTGAGGCAAGAGAATCGCCTAAGCCCAGGAGTTGGAGGTTGCTGTGAGCTGTGTGATGCCACGGCACTCTACCAAGGGTGATAAAGTGAAACTCTGTCTATACATTAAAAAAAAAAAAAAAAAAAAAAGTAATCATAACCAAAAAGTATGTACCTCTCTTTAAACCACAGCAATGCAGTCTATAACCTGAAGATAAGGACACATTTTTTTAAATTAAGTATATTCTGTTTGTGTACTCCTAAAATAATGCCCTCGGAGATAAAGTTCATCAAAAGGAGAAAAGCGTCCCCTTTACCTTCAGTCGGTCTCCACTACTGTGAGCTGTAGAGCAGCGTTCACTGCCTGCCAAGTCTATCAGGTTTATTCGGCTCGTTACTCTGTGATCATGTTCTTCCCCTTCCACAAATTCCGTCTGGAACAAAATAATATTAAAGTAAATTAAGTTCATCTAGGGCTCCCCATCAATATAATTCTTTAAAAACAGGAAAGTTTACAAAATTACAAATCATGCAATTATTTTTAAAACCATCCTTTCTTTAATCTATGATAATTTATAAAGCAAAAATTCAAATGTACTGAAAAGAATACATTGATATGGATTGGATTGTGGCAAAATAAAAAAAACAACTTTAAGAAAATTAAAATCCATACCTACTCAGTTATAATAAACAACAATAAACAAAGGAAAAGCTTAATGTACAAACAAATTGCTTACCCTAGCATTATGACAACAAAACAATATAAATGCCCAGTAGTGGAGAAAAACTTGAAGAATTGTAATAGTTAATGGAATACTATATAGCTATTTAATTATTTTGCAAAGAATTTCAATAACATGAAATTCTCCAGATGTGAATTTAAGTGGGACTGTAAAACAACTGAAAGATGATACACCAAATGTTTAGGGGAGTTTCTCTGAGTAGCAGAAATTATGGCTAAATTTTTTTTAAATCTTTTACTTTCTGATGTTTTTCTGATACTCTCTATTTCTTTCTTTCTTTCTTTTTATTTATTTTTTTATTTTTTATTTTTTTTGAGACAAATTCTCCTCCTGTCACCCAGGCTGAAATGAATTACAGTGGTACTATCATAGCTCATTATAGCTTCAAACTCCTGGAGTCAAGCAACCCTTCCTTCTCAGCCTCTTAAGGAGCTGAGACTATAGGCATGCACAACCACACTTGGCTGCCATGTCATTGATAATATATTGTCATATACTGATATGATCATGTCAATGGTATCATAATAATCATCTATTATTGATTTTAAAAATTAATAAATTTTAAAAATTTTTGGCATACCAAAAGTCTTTCAAAATCATTGCATTTCCTAAAATCCAATTAAGTTTATATATTTATGACTATACATTTACATTCTGGTGTAAAGAAGAAAATAAGAAAAACATGAAACTTAAGGTATTTACTATCATGTCTACAAAAATAATCAGCAACAACAAAAAAATACCTTGGTCTGGGTCATCATCAGGGTAAAAACTGAATGAGATCGGGAACTTTTATCATTCATACCAGTAGCAGCTGTTGCTCTTTGTTTATTTCCCAATTCTAGCCAACTCTAACAAGAAAAAAGGAAGGAAGGTCAAATCAGCAGACTCTAATTCACTGCAATAAAAATTAAGAGACAACAAAGTTAAGATAGTACATTTGGTAGCATACACACCTTATAATCAATTTATAAAATGAAATGAATTAACTATTTCTCTTGCCTATTTTTTTCCCCATTACAGAAATCTGAATTAGGAAATAACTTTAAGACTATTTCTATAACTCAAAGCTGATAGATGTATGATGGTCAATACTTATTGTTTAGTCAAAAGAATAATTCTTTTCATTAAGCTTAAACTAAAAATCAGTCCATAATAAATTAACTGATTAAACTTTAAGTTAAGGAAATATTCATATGAAAATTTAGGTTTAGCCCCTAAAGAAGTGAAGTGAAAAGAAGACAAAATACAATCCATCTTACCTGGATATCAGAGTATGAACTGACAACATTCCTATTTTTAACAAGTAAAAAGACAAAATCAATTTTACTAATGATTATACGTTTGTTCTCATAAAACAATAACCTTTTAATTACATAATTACTCCTAATTACTGTCTGAAGGCCATAATGGGCTAATTCAAAGATATTATTACACTGATTCTCCCAGAATCTTTTATTTTCCCATTCTTAAAGCCAGGAAATAATGTTTAATTTTACCAAAAAAGTATGATTTTTCTTAATATGGGTATAATGTATAATAATCCCCTTATCATTTTAATATTATAATATTTAAGTCCAAATCATGACACCAAAAGATATACTTTAACACATACGTATAATGAATAGATACAGGTATGTGTTGCTGTGTATAGATCCCAAAATAATCCTAGATTTATTAAGTGGGTCTGAATTCATATCTTTCACTTTTCCTTTTCTTTAAGAAAAGCATTTGGAATGAAAGAAAGTAAATGACTCCTGGCATTTGTTAAACTTTTAATTCATTTTAGCACCGTCTTCCCTCTTCAGCTTAAAATAATAGGTATAAAAAGCAGGTTGAAAAGGAGACAAGTTAATGGGGAGAGAAGAGAGTGAAAGGAAAGAAATCAAATATTTATTTCATACTCACTATCATACTCTATGCTAGACACCTTATAGGTACTGCTAAAGATATGAACAAATATAAAAACAAGGAGATAATACTATATGGAAAGAGAGGGAAAACTTAATCAGATAGTATTAAGGGTAGAAGGCTAAACAGTTATCCAGGGTTTCAAAGTTGGGGAGGCCAATGGGAACACAATAAGGATTACAGCAGAACAGCATTCATTCTATTCATGTGTTTTCTTTTCCTTGCTCTTGCTGAGCCAAACACTCACATGGACAGTGCTTCAACATATGGTCCAGAAATGGGATGCTCCCTTACTCTCAGCTAGATAGAAGCAAACACCCGCATCATTAGGAGTATGACAAACATTTCCTATAAAATACAATCTTAAATGATCATTTTTTTCTATGTTTTGAATTTAAAGTAAAGAGATTTGTATTTACTTTATTCAGAAAAAAAAAAAAAAAGAGAGAGAGACTCACAAAAAAGAAATATGTAAGGCATTAAGAAACTGCTTCAGGGCTCAGCACCTGTGGCTCAAGAGGCTAAGGCACCAGCTACATACACCTGAGCTGGTGGGTTCATATCTAGCCCAGGCCCGCCAAACAATGACGGCTGCAACAACAACAACAACAAAAAAAAAATAGCCAGGCATTGTGGCGGGCGCCTGTAGTCCCAGCTACTTGGGAGACGGAGGCAGGAGAATCGCTTGAGCTCAAGAGTTGGAGGTTGCCGTGAGCTGTGATGTCACAGCGTGACACACATAGTGAGACTCTGTCTCAAAAAAAAAAAAGAAAAGAAAGAAAGAAAAGAAATTGCTTCAGTACTAAAAACTATAAATAGTTACACAATATGCAACAATACATTGTAGCATCACAGGTCTTACTACTTTTTTATTCGTTTGTTTTTTGTTTTTTTTTAAGAGACACATCTTGCTATGTTGCCCAAGTCACTCTCCAACTCCTGGGCTCAAAATATCATCCCTCTTCAGACTCCGAAAGTGTGAGCTACTGCGCCAGGCCTCGTTCTATTTTTTTTTTTTTTTTTTAATTGAGACAGTTTCACTACCCTCAATAGAGTATCATGGTATATCATATCTCACAGCAACCTCAAATTCTTGGGGTCAAGTGATTCTCTTGCCTCAGCCTTCCCCATCGTAGGTGGGACTACAGATATTTTTGTTGTTGTTGATATTTTATTTTGTTTAGCAGGCCTAGGCCAGGTTCAAACCCACCAGCTCCAGAGCACATGGCCAGCATCCTAAGCACTGAGCTACAGGCATCCAGCCTCATTTTTTATTCTTAAATCTTGCAGCAGCTACTATTTATTCACTTTTAAATCTCTCTAAAACACATCCATTAAATTTGAGATATTTATATTTTTCTTCATTGTTTTATTATTACACATCTTCAACTCTATGACCAGAAATTCTAAAGCACATAGAAGCCATCAAAGAAAATGTCAAATCTTACTTCAGTTTCTTGATGTTACATAGCAAACTACACCATGTTCAGAAAGTGAAACTGGCGATTGACTTCATTAGTTTTTTTGTTTCTTGTGCTTCAAGGTCCTTTGCAAAATTACAAATTTTAAATCATAATAGCAATTTTTTTCTTTTTTTTTTTTAGAGACAGAGTCTTACTTTATTGCCCTCAGTAGAGTACCATAGAGTCACAGCTCACAGCAACCTCCAACTCCTGGGCTTAGGCGATTCTCTTGCCTCAGCCTCCCAAGTAGCTGGTACTACAGGTGCCCGCCACAATGCGAGCTTTTTTTTTGTTGCAGTTTGGCCAGGCCAGGTTTGAACCCACCACCCTTGGTATATGGGACTGGCGCCCCACCCACTGAGCCATAGGCACCTCCCTCTAATAATTTTTTTAAGCTACATAATTGTAAAATATTTTATTTCACAGATTTATAAAATATCAATTTGCTAAATAATCCACTGAAATATTCTATAATAAAAATATAATTTTTAAAATTTATACTGTTTTTTGGCTTACAGACTATTAGGGATTTGATGTTTGACATATATAGTCCAACTAAACCTTGGAACAAATATTTTAACTTTCATACAATTCTTGATTAAAACAAAGAGGTTGGATTTTTTTTTTTTTGCAGTTTCTGGCTGGGGCTGGGTTTGAACCCACCACCTCCGGCATTTAGGGCTAGCGCCCTACTCTTTTGAGCCACAGGCACCACCACAGAAGGGTTGGATTTTAATAATAACTCATGTAATTTCCACTAATGATAATGTTCAGCCTTTTTTCTAAATAGGGATATAGTTACCCTACAGATCCCAAGCATTTGCCACCATACAATAGAATTTTATAAAAATTTAAGCTATTAACATCCAAAGAACTCATAATTAATATGCATTTATAAGAACAGAAAATAACAAATAACAGATTGTTTTAATCTTACCGGTTGCTTTCTCTCCCCATGTACACCTTTACAAACCAGAAGGTCATGAATTTTTTCATTATATACTTCAAAGAAGCTCATTTCGAGGTGATATGTGACCTAGTAGGAATAAAAACAGCATGTAATTTATTTTAAAATTCTTCATGTTTTGCAAATCATATATCTGATATATCATATATCTGATATGGGTCTGAAATCCAAAATATATTCTGGGCGGCGCCTGTGGCTCAAAGCGTAGGGCGCCAGCCCTATATACCGAGGGTGACAGGTTCAAGCCCAGGCCAGGCCAAAACTGCAAAAAAAAAAAAAGAATTCTTACAACCAACAGTGAAGACAGCCTAATTAAAAAACAGGCAAAGAAGGCGGTGCCTGTAGCTCAAAGAGTAGGGCACCAACCCCATATGCCAGAAGTGGCGGGTTCAAACCCAGCCCCAGCCAAAAAACTGCAAAAAAAAAAAAAAAAGGCAAAGAACTAAAATAGACACTTCTCCAAAGAATACACAAATGGCCAAAAAGCATGTGATACTCTCCTGACTATAAGGACTAGGTCTTTTTACTCTATGCCCCTAATCTAGTGCAGTATTTCCCCAATTTCCCTTATTATAAGAATTAGGAGAGAAAAAGCATAAAACTTTTAAAATCCCAAGCTCTACTCCAAACCAACTGACTCAATCTCCAGAAGAGATTTTTAGCAAGTGCATATGAACATGCACACACATACACACACACATACACCAACCACATTGCTGGTGATGCTTATGATTAAGCAAATTTGAGGTAGAAAAAATTAGTCTAAGAGCCTGGCAACAGCATATACTCAGTAAATACTTGCTGAATATATTATATAAATGAGTAAGTGAAAAGGCAAGCCTGCACAGCCTGTTCAGGTATAGAATAGTGGAGAAAGCAGGACTTTAAAAGTCAAATACAGGTTCAAACTCCAGCTTTACTGCTCTTTCTGCTTCACATTGTCAAGTTTATGCCTGCTGTCCTTAGTTAAGTCGGTGCACCTGTCTGACCACAAAGACGCATATAATGGCACATAACTACCACACTGTAAGCTACTATACACACACAAAGGAAATACAGCAGAAAAGTAGAAAAGAAAGAAGAGATGACACCACTGTCCCCCAGGTGGAATTGATTCTGAGTCTCCCACCTCCCTCTCTCCATACCACTGTTCCAAACAAGAGCAATCTAGAAATCAGAATTCTATCTTCCACTAAATATGCCCTTAAGTGCATGACTCTGATTTGAACTTGATTTGACATTTTCTAGTCTGATACGAAGCTTTCAGATATCATGAAAACATACCTCTTGGGTTTGTTTTTTCGCTACTTGGGCAAAAAGATCTTCACAAAATCTTGGAATTATTCCTGGTTCTTCACTAAATCCCATCATCCTGGAAACCACATTATGAATAAGGAGAAGGTAAAACCAATTAGTTTTTTTATTTTAATTATTTTGGGGTAAATAAATAGGAGGAGTGAGGAGCAAGTTAACTAAATCTATCAAGAGTCTGGACTTTGGAGCCAAATCTGTCTTGGTCCAAATGTAGATCCCACCACTTACTACCTCTGTGACCTTGAACAAGATTTCCTATTCTATAAAAGGGGAATAATAAAAGTACCTAACTTAGAGAGTTGTTGTGAGAGAATACAAGCTAAGCTTTAGCACAGAGCCTAGAACTCAATAAATGGTAACTATTAATATTCTGAGTATTTCCTACTAGGATAGGTATTATTACCATAGCTACTATTTATCAGATGCTTTGCTTTTTATTCCCTTACTTTTAAATCCCTTAATACTTGCAAGATAACTTCTTTTTGCTTCAGTTTACACAAGAAAAATAAATTATAGAAATAAGGCCATTGATACTTACAAGATAAATTGTGTCTCTTTCGTAAACTGAAGCACTGAGTTAAGTAACTTGCCCCAGTTTGCAGAACTAGTATATAAAATGGATGAGATCTGAGTCCAGAACTCTTGTGGTTTCAAAACTATGTTCTTTCTATTACATCATGCTGCTTCTCACAAAAGAAGACCTATATATTTCTGGATAAATGAATTTGCAATACAACTTACGTATATGATTTTCCAGAGCCAGTCTGACCATAGGCAAAAAGACAGGTATTATAGCCTTCAAAGGCTCTTTCTAGGAGTGGTGCTGCTAGCATCTCATAGACAGTTGACTGGCTAGCATAGTAAGGATGACATTCATCAAAAGACCAGAATGAAATATCATAAATAAAATTATAAACTTGTTTCATGTCGGAATGTTCTACAGTTATTTCTTCCCCATTCATGAAGACTACCTGGGATGCTTTTTCAATCTTCTCTCTTTAAACAAGAACAAAGATAAGAGCTTTAAGTTTAAGTTAATACAAATAAAGAAACTCCAAGAAAAAAATCAATTTATTGCAATTATTGTAGGTATTATTCTCACAGAATATAAGAAGGACCTGAGAACTAGTTAAACATTCTTCCAAGGCAAGGTAATTTTTTTATGTGGAAAATGCAGACCAGCAAACATAATTTTAGTGGGTTTCCAAAATATATTTTCTGGGATTCCAGCGCCACTACTCAAAGGCAAAATATATTTCCAGATTTCTTCTCCAGAAAATCTATCCTACTTTTATAAGATTTTTCTTCTATTCCTTTTCCCATCCCATCTACTATAATCTATCCAAATTCTTCACTTCAGAGCTAAAAACATCATTATTATACAAATTTGGGGGCACCAATCTATATAAAGCTGGAATAAAATACAAATATAATTTCAACAAACTCATAAGTTTGAATCATAAGTTTCTTTGGCTATTAGTTGTTGTCACTGTTATTCCAACAGTTTCTCCTTCCTCGATATTAGCAGTTCTCGACCTGTGGGTGACGACCCCTTTGTAATAATGAAAATACATCGCAGCATTAGGAAGGTTGAGAACCACTGCTCTACTTTTTCTCTTTTAAAATTGTGAATGTTCATGTCTATTCTTCCACCTCAGACTTAGGTGGAAATCTTTCACCTACCCTAGATCTGTAGTAAAACAATACCCATTCCCTTTCCCCTGCGCCCCCTACTCTTAAGACTCTGCTGTAAATTAGAATATATCCTATCATTTCCCTCAGCAATCTGACAAGTGCCAATCCACCCCAGCTCTGCTCTCAATGCTTGTCTGATGAGTCTGGAATCAGGCACTTGGGCAAGTTCTTTTTAGGGTAGTCATCCATCCTGGCTTTTGTTGCTACCATCTCTGTTCCTTCTGTTGCTATTATGGTGCTTTAGACTTTGCTATTAGACTTCCCAACTCTCTCAAATTAACCCATCCTCAATTCTCTCCACTTATTACTAACCCACCTTCACTAGAAACGTCTTATAACTTATAAACTGGAGGCTCCTTCCCCACTGCAGTGGTCATCACATCCTCTTTTCACTACCTGAACACACAGCATCAAGTTAAACACTATTGACTCTGAAAAGTTTTTCACTCTACTCCCTTAAAATATTTTAAATTAATTGGGTTTCACATTTTGTCACGCACATCTTTTTCAATGCTATCCCTACTCTATGTCTGTCCTACCCACAGTGGCTTTTGGAGAGAAATTTTTTTTGCCATCATATCAAATCTAGTAAATCACTGCATGTATATAGCCACTATATTTTAATCAGAGATGATGATGACCATCACCACTCTGGAAAGTGTTTTGAAAGAACCTCTCTGGGGAACAAGTAACCCGTCATGGCTCTCTCTAAGGGAAAGGTAAAAGATCCCAGCATATACTGCAGATCTGAAAGCAGACTGCGTTAGAGACTTAAATGACTTATTCAGGCTTTTTTTTTTCCTTTTTCATTTCTTTTTTTTTTTTAGTTTTCAGTAATTCCAAAAACAAGAAAATATTCAGGCTTTTTAAAAGTAGTATACCTAGAGAAACTTACACGTCATATATGGTGATTTTTATTTTATAGTCAATCATCAAAAATTGTCAACATACTACAACTAAAAGTTCTTTCTACATAAAAAATATTGTCAACAAGTTTGAAGGTACATAAATATGCTGACTTTCCAAAGGCAGAGGAGGAATTAAAGACAGACTACACGATATTGTCTTGGCTTTAGACTTTAAAAGGTGTAACATACCTCTTGGTGAAAGGCCTTACACGTACTGCCACTGTCACTTGACTGTTTTCTATTTTTAAGGGGTCTGTTTCTGTAGGAGTGTTCTGAACTACAGTTTCTTCTTCGGGAGGGAGTGTATTTTCTTGTGACATTTCCCTTTTATTTGCAAGAAAAGAACTTTTTGGCCTTTGTTTAACTTGAGGATTAGGCTTCCTATTCTTTAGTGTTGAGGCAGATGGACTCTTAAGTGGAGGCATGCCACACTTTGGTATCGATTTGTGTTCTATTACACATTTCACAGGTGTTCTTTTTTCTAAGCTTCCAAATTTATTTGAAGTTTTTGTAGCATCCTTCCCAATACTTCTATGCTGTGCATTTCCTGTTCCTAACACTTTCATATCCAGCTTGCTCTGAATAGGTTTTGCAGCCAAATGTCCTGATGTAACAACTTCGATTTGGCTCTGGGAACCAATGGGTGCTCTAGTACTTGAATACCTAAGAGTAACATTTTCATTTGTCTCACTGAGGGCAGAAAAAGTTGCTTTGTATTTCTCATCAGCCATCATTTCAAGGTCTGGTGGATCTTTAGTTAATAGTGCAGAAGATGCAACAAAAGATTTTTTATCATTATTTACAACCTTTACATTCCTACTAGTTTCCTTGGAAGCACAATTATTTTCTGTTTTGCCTCCCACATCCTGCACTGTTTTCCACTTCTGGACATAATCCGTTTTAGCTGTTTTCCTCTTTTCTGAAGAATCTGTTTTAGTACGACGTTGTAATGTAAGACATTTTTCACCCGTTTTTTCAATTGTGTCTCCCAGCTCACTACCAAGCAAAGATGATTCTTTGTTCCTTGTGGTTCTTCTCTGAAGTGCCAGTTTACCTTCAGGGGTAGAGGTAAGAGATATATCTTTTGTTGCTTTACAGGCAGAAATAACATAAGTGCTATTTATATCTTTATTTTTACTTGTAGATCTCAATAATGGATCATCATTCTCATATTCTGACATATCTGACTCCAAATGCAGCTTACGTCTGCTATAAAGGGTGAGGGTACTGAGTGAGGAACTCTTTGGGGAAGAAGGAATGCCAAGGATCTTGCTGTTATTTCTATTACAAACAGTGTGTTCTGACATTTTGGCAGACGGTTATTTTTAAAAAGAATGTTGCTGAAGTATCTAAGCTCTTCTTTAGATAATCATTTGATTTCCAGCCATTTCTCATGCATCTGTTTCTAAAAATATCCACTAAACTGGAAAAAAAAAAAAGAATTTAGAATGCACAGACTACACAAGCTTTAATAATAAAGAGAACATCCCATTGTATAATTCCTAGAGGCATACATTAGAATAATTCACAATCTGCAGCTCAGATGTTGCTTCCAACCAACTTCAGGCACATCTCTTCCCTCAAAGAGCTTACAATCTTTATTCAATAAGTATTTAAGTCTCCACATGTACCAGGCCTGCTAGTAGATATTACAGACTTCAAAGACAAGACCTGTTTTCTCATTTCCTTAGTCTAGTCTAGAAGAAATACACAAATAACCCATACATGAAATCAAATTTGCCAAATGACTTAAAAGATGTGAAAAGTGCATGTCAGGCTGGGTGAGGTAGCTCACACTTATAATCCTAGCACTCTGGGAGGCCGAGGCAGGTGGACTGCATGAGCTCACAAGTTCAAGACCAGCCTGAGCAAAAGTGAGACCCCTGTCTTTACTAAAAAATGGAAAAACTGAGGCAAGAGGATCACTTGAACCCAAGTTTGAGGTTTCTGTGAGCTATGACACCACAGCACTCTACCCAGGGCAACAACTTGACACTCTGTCTCAAAAAAAAAAAAAAAAAAAAAAGTACATGTCAGCATAGATTTTTTTTTTAAAGTATCTTCATTTTGGGAAGTGAGAGGATTAAAGGAAATCCTAGTACCCACATCAGAGTATGGAGCATATATTTTTAGAAATAGCTGCTAAATATGTGTTGGATACAGGAATGCCTATAGAGGAGATTAAATTGATTGGCGTCACTGGGAGATCACTCCCAAATAAGTACCACAGACAATAAGTATGATAAACGCAGTGATTGAATTGCGCGAGTTGAGAAAAACTATGGAAGATTGGATAAGTAGACACTATAGCAGTCAGCCAAAAAATTATACAGGGGGTATGTAAATATCTAATAGGCATTAGCGTTTATTAATTATCTATGTCAACAATATCTAATAGGCATTAACGTTTAAAAGAAAAACAGTAGTAAAAGCTAAGAGACCTGGCTTCTTGTCAAGTTTGCAAGAAACTCCTTACGTGTAAACGTGCATGCTTGGTTCTAACTTGTAAGATGATATTGGCTAAAACTATTGCAGAGATTATTGCTATCCAAGAAATAATTAATAGCAGTTAACATTTATGCGAGTCTTTCATATTTCACCATAAATAAGTCATCATTACAAAAAAAAAAAAAAAACACCTGTCTGGTTGTAAGTATCTCCTATCAACCTTTTAACTAAAAGTATAGGCTCAGTGCCTGTAGCACAGTGGTTACAAGTGTCAGCCACATATACCGACAACAATGACAACCGCAACAAAAAATAGCGAGGCGTTGTGGCTGGTGCCTGTAGTTCCAGCTACTTGGGAAGCTGATGCAAGAGAATCGTTTAAGCCCAAGAGTTTAAGGTTGCTATGAGCTGTGACGCCACAGCACTCTACCGAGAGAGACATAGTGAGACTCTGTCTCAAAAATAAATAAATGAATAAATAAATAACTAAAGTATTGAATCTTCCTCTTATAGAATGAATTTACAGGCAAGAAAAGATTCTTGAAACTCCACTGCAACTAAAAACTATTTGCTACTTACACAAATCAATACAGGTTTTGTCCGTTTGGGTAATTTCACCATCAGATTTTAAAGAGGACTGGAGAGAATCGAGGAAAGTTAAGTCACAACCCGAACCAAAACATCTGGTGATTCCGCTTTTCCTCAGCAAGTCACTATGAGGGGCTGTGACAGAGAATGTACCTCTTAATGCCAACCGACTCGGCGAGAGACGGAGGAGGAAGGCTGTGGGCCAAGTGGTCCTGAAGTCCGGCTTGTGAGTCCCAGCAGAGGCAACGCCTGACACCTTCCTTCGGGGACCCCCGTTCGCCGCTCACCCAAAATTCTGGGGAATTTAAGGGGTGACCGTAATTAAGACCACCGGCCCGCACTACAGCAGTCGCTCGCAGGAGAAGCGATTGCACGCCCCCTCCAGCACCAACGCTTCGCTACTCCACAGGGCCAGCCGCCTCGGAGACCCCCTAGACACCACCCCCACGCCACTCACCTCCGCCGGCGCCGGCTACTGCTACGGCCGCAATTTGAATGGGCGCCTCGCCCTCTGATTGGCTGCAGAACGTCGCGACCGGCGCCGCGTCTTCGCTTCCTCCCGCCCCCCGGAAGCGTGGGCTGCTGGGTTCTGGCTGCTGCGTCTAAACTCTAGACCCGCCCATCCTCATCTCCCAGGCAACGCTCCCGCCCAGGCCTCTCCGCTCAGCGGAAGGGTAAAACCGGGGCGCCTTTAAATCCCACCAGAGGACGGCGCGATCTGGGGTTCAAGTCCGCACTGCACTGAAATGAGTATTAAAGGAGAAGCGCTTGTCGATCTTCAGTAGAAAAGCATAGTCTATCCCACTGACATGGAAGGCCTCACATTGTACATGGCTGTTTGCCCCCAAGTTAATCATAAAAATCATACCACTTGCATAATAGTTTTCCTATGCAAGTCATGGAGGTAGGAAATGTGCTAAATGTCTTACATCAAATTTTTAAAGTTTAATCCTGTGAGATAGGTATTAATATTATTCTCCGTTTACAGATGAGGATCTGAGGTTTTGAGTCAATAAACTTGTGAAAGATCAGACAACTACAACTCCAAAGTTGCCGTAAGATTTGACTCAATTTCAATAAATGTTTCAATAATATTTTGAAACGTGAAAAAATTAACAAAAATACATCCTGAAAAATAATCAGATTAAATACTCTCACCAAGTAAATTTTATAAAGAAACAATTTTTTTAAATAGACACAAAATTACAGTAATAGAAATCACATTATCTGAGATAATGGAAATACACATTCCAATGGAAATGTATTCAATGAGAGAAACTAGAAGTGCGTCCAACTATGTAGACAAACTCAATGTGTGATAAACTAGTTATTTTAAAACTTACTTTAAAATTCATTCTAGGCGGCACCCGTAGCTCAGTGAATAGGGCTCCAGCCACATACACCAAGGGTGGCAGGTTCAAGCCCGGCCGGGACCAGCTAAACAACAATGACAACTACAACCAAAAAACAGGCGGGCATTGTGGCAGGCGCTGAGCTGTGACTTACCGAGGGTGACATAGTGAGACTGTCTCGATAAATTAATTAATTAATTAAATTCACTCTAAAATTCAATTAAAATTAAGTTATAGAAAAATAACATTTAATATTTATCAGCTTTATGGGAAAATCATCACTCAATTTAGAAGCAAAATGAAATATGGCCAAGGAAAAGATGACAAACTTAAATACATAAAAATTTTAAATTTATGTGTAATTCAAAATAATAAAACAAAATGTAAGATTATTAGAAAAATACATTTAAAATGACAGATATAAAGACCATTTTCAATTTTTTTTTTTTTTTAGAGACAGAGTCTCACTTTGTCGCCCCCGATAGAGTGCTGTAGCGTCACAGCTCACAGCAACCTCCACGCCCTTGGGCTTAGGTAATTCTCTTGCCTCAGCCTTCCAAGTAGCTGGGACTACAGGTGCGAGCCACAACGCCTGGCTTTTTTGTTGCAGTTTGGCCAGGGCGGGTTTGAACCCACTACCCTCAGTATATGGGGCCGGCACCCTATCCACTGAGCCACAAGAGCCACCCAAAAGCATATATTTCTAGTGATATAAATTGGTATGCTTCTTGAGGACTGGGACAATATCTGTTTATACTATATCCATCATGCTTAGTATAAGCCCTGATTATATAGTAGATGCTCCATTAATATTTGTGGGGTTTTTTTTACTTAATTATTTTTTAGAGACAAGGTTTTACCATATTGCTCAGGCTAGACTTGAATTCCCAAACTCAAGGTGTCGCACCTTCCCTCCCCACCTCAGACTCCTAAGTGGTTGAAACTATGGTCCCACACAACTGCCCCCAATTTAAATATTTATTGAATAAATAACAAACATTTCTAACAAGCAAAGTGAAATATATTGCAAGAATCATAAAGGTATTCACACCCTTTGACCTAGTAACCACACTATAGAAATTTATTCTAAGAAAATACTTCAGTAGAAACCAAAAAGTTTCTACTGAAACCAAAAAGTTTCAGGAATGTTATCTATCTATATTAGCCCCAAACTGGAAAAAATCTTAACTACCCACCCAACTGTGACGGAATGCTTTAAATGTTTAAACATGGGACCGCGCCTGTGGCTCAAAGGAGTAAGGCACAGGCTCCATATGTCAGAGGTGGTGGGTTTGAACCCAGCCCTGGCCAAAAACTGCAAAAAAAAAAAAAATGTTTAAACATGAAGAAGAAATAATAAATTATGTTAAAACTATGAATTTTCGGGTGGTGCCTGCAGCTCAGTGGATAGGGCGCTGGCCCCACATACCGAGGGTGGTGGGTTCGAACCTGACCCCAGCCAAACTGCAACAAAAAAATAACTGAGCATTGTGGCGAGCATCTGTAGTCCTAGCTACTCGGGAGGCTGAGGCAAGAGAATCCCTTGAGTCCAAGATCTGGAGGTTGCTGTGATGCCAGGACACTCTACCCAGGGTGACAAAATGAAACTCTGTCTCTAAAAAAAAACTATAAAGTGTCCATTAAAGTTATAATTATGAATTAAATAGGACCAGAGAATGCCTGGCCTATAAACCAAACCATAATCTGCCCCACCAGAGTATGAACCCAAGAGGGAGCAGGACCTTGTCTGTCTCACCCTTGTTTCCCCCGTACCGGGCATGGAATCAACAGAGGATCACTATATAACAACCGCCACACTTCCCTCTTCTTTTTTTTTTTTTTTTTTTTTTCTGTCAGACACTCCCAGTTTAGTTCTAACCACAGGATTAATACTCCATAGAATCAGGGCAACCTATGAGCCACCTCCTAGTTGTACAAGAGGGATTTTGATCTTTTCTTCATTACACTGAGATGGTGCTTCTCTCTCCAAATCCTGTCTGCAGCTGACAAGCCGAGAAAGTGCACTTAACCTCTGGGTGACTCTTCCCCATATGGAAATTGAAGAAGACAATACTATCTACTCTGAAGAGCTGTAATGAGGATTAAATTAGATAATGTATGCAAAGTGCTTAGCATAGAACCTGGCACAGGATTAATGCTCAATAAATGTCAACTACTAAATTTCATAGTCCTAATATATAATAACTCTCCAAAGCACTGAAAAGCCCTATTCAAGCTAGGGCTGAGGAACTGGAATGGTGCATTTTACAGGCTCTCTGTTATAATGATAATGACACATCTTATTTTATGAAGGATAAGGATTATGCTTTAATCCCTAGAAATAACCATCAAGATGCAATAGTGAGTCCTTCTGTAATGGACTCGCTGTCCTCTATTAAAAACCAAGCGAGAACAATGAAACACTGTCTCTAAGGGAGAGTAGTACTAATCTCTATTTTGCTCCAATTTAATTAAATTTTTTAGAAATTCATATCTTGTATGCTTTTTAAAGAGATACAAGAAAAAGGAATCTAGAAAATAAAGATTTAATCAACACAAAGTTCTAGGACAACTTAATGCTTCTTGATTGCATTTCAAGGCGTAGTTCCTCTGAGTCAGTGGCTAGCATCCCACCTGACTCACCTGAAGGCAGCTTGCAGTATCAGAGCTCTGCTCTCCAGTTTAGGCAGAGAGAGTGCTTTGTTATTGCCAACATAGCAACTGTTTTAAAGTATTTTTAAATTATTTTAAAATATTCAAAACTGTTGTCAAACTTGACTCATTTTAAACTATTATGAGTCCTTATGTTATTATAAGGAACTAATAATAGTTCCTTTGGGGGATTAAAGTCAAAAGACATGATGGCCACTCAAATTACTTTACCTCTCTGACTCTTGATTTCTTGACCTTTAAAATGAAAAGATAATATATCAACAATTAAATTAGAAAAATTAAATTAGACAATATATGTGAAACAATTTTAAAAAATTAAGTCAATATGTCTTGACTACACAGAGTTAACTCTCAAATATTTGTGAGAATTAAAATAATGCATATGAAGACAGATAACGTATATAACAATGTTCTTATATTCCATCCGACCACATTGAAAGGAACTCCATCAATCAGAATCATTAGAATCTTCAGTCACCTAAGATAACTGGTTTTTTACCTTTTTTCCTGTGTTATTCACCTGATCTGCAAACTTACCTTCATTTAGCCTTTGTTTAGTTCTGGTCCCAGAAAAATAGATGTCCTTCTTGAGACTTAGGGCCAGTCCCACACCTGGATTCACATTTGCACCTTCCAAGGACCTTCCTACATCAAATATCCTGTCTTCCCTCCTTCTTTAGCATCTCACTTATCTGAAAAAAATAAGAAAGGAATAGCTGCCCCTTTCTGTCTCCTATTTCCTGCACTATTTTGCTTCATGTTCAAGTCCCCTTAGAGAAGGGTACACCGAGTCCAGAGGGGGTGTGAGGCAATATGGATTTGTGCAGGAACGGCTTGGTCAGGGATACTAACCTGGACAGCTGGAAGCGATAGAAGCCAGAAGGAAAACACAATACTATGTCCTAAAGAAAATGCTGAGAAGCAAAGATTATCATTAAAACCAAGAGGAAAGCAGGGGCCATTAAGGCCCAGAATATAAGCAGGATTCCAGTATACACAGGAATGAAGCTAAAAGAGAAGCACTAAAGTGCAAATGGGTAAAAGAATCTGGGACTTTTCCTCTGAACACAACTGAGATGCCACAGCTCTTTCATACTGGAATGTGGGTGGGTTAAGGACATGATAGGGACAAGAACCAGACACTGCTCTCTTCATTCAGACTTGTTGCAGGCCAGCACCCTCTCTGCTCCCTTTTGCCTCCCTTCACGTCTCAGTTCACTGCCAGCTAACTTCTTCCCCTGCCATTCCACCATTACCATAATAGTGAGAGATAGAAAGGTGCAATTCTAGTCCACGAGCCTCCTCCTTAAACAGGGTCCTGCTCCACAAGAATAGTGCAGACACATCCTCACCAAGGTCCCCCCAAAACTCACTAGCTCTAATAAAGACTGACCTTCAGACCTTATGTGGCTTGACCTCTCTGCAGCATTTCAAGCACTCTTCTATTGTTTTCTGAGGCCCTTACTCTTCTCAGCTCCCGAGTCTCCTGTATTTCCTTTTCAGTTTCATTTCATTGCTCCTTCTTCCAGGGAAAGGAGGACCTAGAGAACAAAGGGGAAGAACTGGTTTGGAGGTAGAAATAAGTAAATTTATTTTCAGAAAAAAATTGAATTTGAAATGCCAAAATAGACATCCACCTGGATAAATGTGTGTGATAGCTGGAACTCTGGCAACTAGTTTGGATCATGAGGACAAAGGGCTCACACCCTAGTGATGGAAGAACCTGGATCCCTGATGACAGGGAGCTCTAAATAAAAATCTAGACTTTCTACTTGCTGATTTCTTTTACATAAGACAGAAATAAACATCTCTCTTTTTAAAAAGCCACTTATTTTGGTTTCCTATTTTTTTTTTCTCTTTGCCTAATCCTAACTAATACAACTCCCATTATTTACCTAAAAAATAAAATTGAAATAGAACTTGAAAGTCCCCATGATTTGGCCCCTGCTTACCTTTATACTTTACCTCCTCTCAAAGCCTTTCTCCCTAATCTCTTATATTTTATGCTCAACCACTTAAAAGGATTCATAATTCTCCAACTGTACCATATATGTCTTCACATGTGCTTCTTGGTGCTCACATGGCTGCGAGGGAGCAGATGCCCTGGGCATAATTTCTAAACTCCCTGAACTGGAGTCTCTGCAAAGACTCCCATTCAGGCAAAACAACAGTTTTCAAGAAGTTCTGCAGTCTCAACCAGGCTGACAATAGATGAACTCTTAACTGGAGCAAAACCTATCGCAAATAATCCATAGAGTGATTCTGAAAACAAAAGCAAGGATTTCTTTTTAAATCCACCAGAGGGAGACAAACTGAAAGAAAACGTGGAGGGGGTTCAAAAGTAAAGCCAGCACATTTGAAGCCTAGATTATGTAAATTTTAAAAGAATGACTAACTCATGCTAGTTAATGGTCTTTTAAGATACAGATCTGTTATTAATTAGTCGTTTACATTTTTTTAAGTATTAACATGTGGGATGTATTTTACTGCTTTGTAGGATTTGTTATTTAGTTGCATTGGGGGCTGTAACAAAAGGGGGCAATAGGACTATGGAAATTAATAATTTTGAAATCCAAAAGACAAAGCAGAAGTTGTGGAGAAGTGATAAGAATGTCACACTTGAATTCCTGCTGCAGTTGCCATGACAATGGTGAGACCACAAACAAATCTTCTTACTGCCATCCCCTCACTTGGGAATTGAAATTACTGGATTAAGTAATCATGTCTTCTTAGCATAAGATACATGTATCATCTTGTTTAATTTCATAACTTTGTAATATAGGTACCACTGTAATGATTATTGCTGTTTTACACATGAGGGAAACTGAGTTTCCAGGGAGTTAAATAACTTGCCTGATAGATGCCTGTTAAATTGCAGAGTCAGGTTTAAAAACCCAAGAAAGTAAGTGCCATTGCCTGTGCTCTATACCAGTCTCCTGTACAACTGTTTTCACAGAGTCTTTCTGGCTCTCAAATTTCCATGACTTTATAGCAAGAGTTCAGAGTTAAACAAACTCGGATTAAATAAAAAAAAAAAAAAAAGAGTGAAACTCCATGAACCTAAAAATAATTTTTTAATTTTTTTTTTTGAGACAGAGCCTCAAGCTGTCGCCGTGGGTAGAATCTGTGGCATCACAGCTCACAGCAACCTCAAACTCCTGGACTCAAGGGATTCTCCTGCCTCCACCTCCCAAGTAGCTGGAACTACAGGCACCCACCACAACACCTGGCTATTTTTTGGTTGTAGCTGTCATTGTTATTTGGTGGGCCCGGGCTGGATTCCAACCCACCAGCTCAGGTGTATGTGGCTGGCGCTTTAGCTGCTTGAGCCACAGGCGCTGAGCCCTAAAAATATTTTTTTTTAATCTGTCATATTTTATACTTTTCTTTTAATTTATAATGTATATTAAACTAAGAGTCTTTCACGTATGCACTATTATATGTTTATACTTTGTGATCTGATCTGATCTGATTAATAAAATCTTTATGAATTCAGTTTCAGGCACTCAGTAAAATAATCCAAATACATTTAGCGTACTGCCAGTAATTTTAAAAGAAACAATTACGTTAAGCTAGTAATCCTTTTTAATATATAAGGAAAAGAACTCAGGGATTAGTAAATATTACAGACAGCTCTTTTTCTCTTTGAATCATGCTAGTTTCATTCCAGGGAAGATTAGTAAGGTTTAAAAACCACTGTCAGCCCCAAAGCCTACTGGGTAACATTTTTAAATAAAGGAAGTTCTGATCCTTACACAAAGGTTCAATTAGGAAGAACAATTTTTTTTTAAGGCCAAGTTTAACCTTCAATTATGTATCGTCTTCCCACTGTGCTTTGCCAACATGGCCCCCGGTCATTTCTTATATTCTGCTGAAAATGTTGCTGACTCCTCCAATTAGAATTGTAGTTGTTTCCTTCTACAGCAGAGAATGAAAAATCTTGAGTCACTCACCTTTCAACAGATTTAAAAAGAAGTATTAGATGATCTCAGTAAGAATGTTGAGTGCGTACAAATCACTCAGTTGTATTAACCCCCCAAAGAGTTTATAATCTCATTTGTTTTTACTGGTAAACATTAATACTAAGTGTAGGATGCCTAGAATTATACTTATTTCATGTTTTTATAATCATTTTTTTAGTTTGCGTAGTCACGTAAGTTTTATAATTAAAAAAAAACAGCATTAAAAAAAAGATTGTGCCAAGAAACTGCTTCTTGTAAAAAGGCAGCTGTCAAGTAAGAAGCCACCTGGATTTCAAGAATGATACATCATATTACTCTTTTCAGAGGGGAGAAAAGGGAGTACTTCTTCAGTCTTGTAAGCTTCATGAATAATTCCACACCCATCCACATGCCTTTACCCGTTTACATAAGGCTTTAAAAAAAAAAAAAAAAAAAACCCATAGCCTGTTCTCTGACTCACTCAAAAAAAAAAAAAAACCACCATCAGAAAGTGCTCTGCTTTTTTTCCCTCCCAGATACAACAGCCTGGGCTCAACAGAGAGATGAGTGTTCTATTTGGACTAACATTTTCTCAGTTTCCTCTAGGACACAAAGATGAATAAAGGATGGCATTTTTCTATCTTCTGTGACGAACAGTGTTTTCACAAGCCATGGTGCTGGGTTTTTTTGATTTTATGAATTTAATTTAATTCACATGAAATTGTGCCCAAAGAATTAGTCTGTTCACTGTATTCCTTACTTCTCCCAGCTGTGTTTCTTAAAATATTAAGTTTCTGTACCACAAGTCTTGATTGAACCCAACTATCCACTCTTACGGACAACAGTTGGCATTGAGCAGTTCGAGATTATAGTCCAAAAAAAGAAAATGAAAACAAACTCTGAGTTTATCAGTTTACTCCTCCTTCCCTGAAGTTTAACTAGAGGAATGGCACCTGCTACCCTAGAAATCTGTTCAACTGTTTGGAAGCCTAAAGCAGGGCTTTAGATAATGTAAGCTACATGTGATTTTAAATCTTCTTGTAGCCACATTAAAGTACAACAAAAAGGAGCAGTCTATTTTAACAATATATTTTTTTAACCCAATATATTGGAAACATCATTTTAATATATAATCCACATGAAATTATTGGGATAATTTGCATTTTTTAAGCATCTAGTATATATTTTTATACGTACAGCATTTACAGAACCAGCCATGTTTTAAGTGCCTAATAGCTACAATATTAGACAGCACTGGTCTAAGGGATCTCTATCTGTCTCTGTCTCTCATTGCATATAGAAATGAAAAATGGGGTCCTAGGATATGGATTCAAAGTGTATTAAGTCAATCGTAAGAGAATTGCATTCTAACTAAATAAAAAGGATGGAATTCTACAGCTCCTGATCTCTCTCTCTTTCTCTGGCCACAAACTTCATTATCTCTTTGATAATCTGGGCTTTTGTTGCTCTCTGCTAATGAAGGTCTGTGGTTTAAGGCTGCTTCTAATTTCGCAAAGTTGGAACCAACCCTAAACGGCTGGTTCTACAATAACGTGATCATGTATGGCCTGACTATACCCAAATCAACGCTAACTTCAAAATTATTTCATTTCCTTTTTCTTAGTTTAAATCCCCTGGTCTTGGCCAGCATGGTGGCTCACGCCTATAATCCTAGCACTCTAAGAGGCTGGGGCAGGTGGATTGCCTGAGCTCTCAAGTTCAAGACCAGCCTGAGCAAGAGCAAGACCCAGCAAGTCCCAGCTACTAGGGAGGCTGAGGCAAGAGAATTACTTGAGTCCAAATATTTGAGGTTGCTGTGAGCTATGACACCAAGGCACTCTACCGAGGGTGACAAAATAAAATAAATAAATCCCCTGCTCTTTCACTATAATTAATTTAGAAGCCTTATCTCAGAAGTATCTGTCCATGAAAAGTGCCAAGTCAGCAAAAGGATGAGGAAAAAAGCATAAAAATTGTGGGGACCTATATCCTATACTCATGACACCTCAGCCAGAGTTTAAAGAATGATTCTTCTAATTTTTTTTTTTTTTTTTTTTTTTTGCAGTTTTTTGGCCAGGCCGGGTTTGAACCCGCCACCTCTGGTATATGGGGCCACGGGTGCCTACTCCTTGAGCCACAGGAACCGCCCTTTTTTTTTTAAAGAATGATTCTTCTTGTACTCAACTCAGGAAAAGGATAAGAGATGGCTTTAAAAAATATTATTGTATGTTTCTGAACCTCAGACCTTTTCCCCCTCTTTTTCCTTTTTTAACACAATTCTTAATTTCTGGGTAGGTACAAGGCCAGAATTACACCCAGGACTCTAAATGAGATGTGAGAAACCATTTACAGAGAGGAACCATCATTTCCCCTGCTCTAAAAGGAAATCCCCTATTTGCAATTAGACTCCTGATGGCGTTGTTATCTAGCCCTAGGGCGCTTTCCTCATTATTTTCTGTAATTCTACCTATTAAGGCTCTATTTAAGTGTGTTATGGGTTCTACTTCGATGCATGACCTTCCAGCTTTGTGAGACTGAATTTCATTAGCCTCGTTTCTGCCCATTTCCCTAAACTGTTGAAATCTTTGGTAATCTGGTCCATTCCTGGAATGTAGCAACTGATACTCTTTCTTCACCGACTCATCTGAAAACTTAGCTTCTCACCTAAGGACACAATGAACTCAATTCTCCCTTTGTATTAAAGGTAACCAACATGGAGTAATTGCAGTGGCACACTGAGGGCAGGAGTCCTGTTTTTCTAGGGGACTGGGTTTGCATCTGAAGGTGGGGTGTCTGGTCCTGCCTCTCTGATCCATGTTCCCTGGCGCTTTCAACTCTGTGCCTTGGATTTGTAAGAAGAGGAGACTGGTTTTCATATTCAAAAACAGGATTTTCTCCTAATCCCAGTCTTCCTGGGTCTGACTCTGCCTAAGGTTTCATTTCTGCTTCCATTTCTAGAGCGAGCAGACATTGTCATTGAGAAATTAAATAGGCAGAGAGCGGAAGTGGGGATTCCCTTCCTCCTCCCCGTCCCACCCAAGCCCTTATGTATTTCTCTTTCTCCTCACACCCTGCCTGCTCAGAGCAAAGACAAAAGTACGGAGTTTAATAACTCGTTATGTCTCTCATACTGATTTTGACTTAGTAAGGTTGCCAGTATTGGCCCAGAACAGTAGCTTGGTGCCTTTGCCCTATTTATTGCCACAAGGTGAGCTTTTAAACCCCTCACCATTTTCACTCCCCTGTTTTTGTGTTTAACTATAATTGCTGAGTCTGTTCACTGATAGAATGTTAAACTGGAATTTGAATCCAGATCTGTACCTCCCACGTTTGCACTCATAATAAAAGCCAAGCTTCAAGGAAGATTAAAGACATTTGTGCAAGATTCTGAGAAATGGGGGCAGATATAGTACCTGAAGCAGAGAGGCCAGATAAGGTATTGGTTCAAGGATGAGGTAATGAGCAACCCAACTGGAATTAGGGGCAGAAACGAGACAATTAATGTGATAGACAGTTTGAGGTTGAGGATAATTATAACTTGGTCACTGATTTTGTAGTAGAGAGTGAAGAAGTGAGAAGTGATGGGCTGACACTTTAAGATCACAGAACAAGTTGTCAGATGGCTGACAGACGTATGTAAAACAGAGTTAACTTTAGTATCTACCTCACTGGGTTGTTATGAGGCTTAAATGAGATAGTACATTTGCCTGGAACATAGCTTACAATGCACTTAGCTATTATCATTTCATATTTCTTGGTTCCTAAAATCCCACCATTAATAGTTTCTCTAAACAGTACATTAATTGTTTCTTCAAGAAAAAAATAAAATACAGGATAAATAAAAGTAAGTCATTTTGCTACACTCAGGGTACAAATGAGCTCATCAGAGTTGGTCTGATGCAAGTTAGAGTAAACTTTAGTGACATGGGGGCTGGAGAGATGGGTGCTGCTGAGGAAGCAGGCCCTGGGGAAGGGGCTTGGATTTGGGCAGTCAGGCCACAGTAGGAGGACACCAGCCTCTTCAGGAAGGAGGCAGAGAAGGTGGTACTGCCTGAGGGGGAGATGGGCTTAGAAGGAGGAGAGGTGTTGCCAAGGTTACTTCAGCTTCCTCCCCAGCCCAGTCCCCACCCTCATAAGAAGGTACAGGCAGAAGTGGCCACAGGTCTCTGCGGCCCCGTCCTCCTCCTTTCACCCTCCCAGGAGGTGAGGTAACCGGGCAGCAAGGAGTACAACCAGACCTGTTCTCTCACTGGCTATAAAGAGAATGAGAAAGATCAGCAGGGGCAGCTGAGAGAAAATGGAATAAAGGGCCCTGTTGCTAGCATCACCCGTGGCTTGGGCCTTCTGCCTTCCACCATCACCCTCCACCAAAAGTAAACAGGAGCAGGTTGAAGAGCTACTCTCTATGCTTCAATCCACTTTGCGGGTTCCCAGTGAAATGCTAAGTCTTTTGAGGGCAGAAACCACATGTCACAGACTTTCTCTGCCACAGCAGCCATAAGGGTCACTGCTGGAGCAGGCTCTGACCTAAGGCTTCTTTGGATGAGTAAGAGAATGAATAACTCTCAAGACAAGTATGTACAGTTTGTCACAATAATACAGAATAGAATAACTCCTTTGCTCCTTGTTCCTAGAAACTTCAAAACAGTCCTCCTAGGCTATTTTCTTTTGAGACACGGTCTTACATTGTTGCATGGGACAGAGTTAGAGTGCCATGGTGTCATCACAGCTCACTGTGACCTCAAACTTCTGGGTTCAAGTTCCTCCTGCCTCAGACTCTAGAGCAGCTGGGACCGCAGGCACATGGCACCACACCCAAAAATTTTCTAATTTTTGTAGAGACAGGTTCTTGCTCTTGCTCAGTGTTTGGTTTTTACAAATGCCTATGAAGAAGCATTTTCTCTCTTTGGATATAGCTACTGGTATCTGAATTTTAACAGCTTGTTCCACCTTCCGTGAGTCTGTATTCTCATAATTAATGTTTAATATCAAAATTAAACATATAGAATTAAATGTTGTATCTTCTCTTGAGTATTTTCCTTTCCAAAAAATTTTATTGTTTGAGGAATAATAATACTGTTTTGTCTATTATTTTAAAAAAAAAAATTTTTTTTTTTTGAGACTGTTGCCCAGGCTAGAGTGCCATGGCTTCAGTCTAGCTCATAGGAACCTCAAACTCTTAGGCTCAAGCAATCTTCCTCCCTCAGTCTTCTGAGTAGCTAGGACCACAAGTGCCTTCCACCATGACTGGCTAATTTTTCTATTTTTAGTAGAGACAGGTCTCACTCTTGCTCAGGCTGGTCTCAAACTCCTGAGCTCAAGTAATCCACCTACCTCAACCTCCCAAAGTGCTAAGATTATTAAGGCATGAACCACTGCTCAAGGCTTATTTTAAATTTTTTTAATTTTAAAAATTCTCATTCTATAGCTAGGACTTAAAGAATCATGCAATAATATATGAAGTAGTAGTGAAAAAATAGCACAAGTTTTATAACCACATAGACTTGGGTTTAAATCCATGCTTCACTATACTAGCAATGGGCTCTTGGGAAAATTCCTACCACAGGGGGTTGTTGTAAGGACTATACGGTTTAATAAATACAGACCAGTTGACACATATTAGATTGTTAGTAATGTGATTTTCTTTTTCTACCACTATAAAAATGTCCATGGTAGTCAGATTTCTCCTACAATAATGCTGCATCACAAAAGTCCATAATTTCAGTGACTTACAAGTATTCACTTCCTCGGTCCTAGGTCTGTGATAGGCTGGGATGGCTCTAGTTCAGGCTGCTGGTGAGGTTCAGATCTACTTTATGTGTCTCTCTGGAAGCAGGTTGAAGAGGCAAAGGCTACCCAGGTTAAGCTCCTTTAAAATCTCTGCTTTGGGGCTGAGCACAGAGGCTCACGCCTGTAATCCTAGCACTCTGGGAAGCCAAAGTAGGTGGATCGCTTGAGTTTAGGAGTTAGAGACCAGACTGAGCAAGAGCGAGACCCCCATCTCTACAAATAGCCAGGCATTATGGCTGGTGCCTGTAGTCCCAGCTACTTGGGAGGCTGAGGCAAGAGGATCACTTGAGCCCATCAGTTTGAGGTTGCTGTGATCAATGGTGCTATAGCACTGTACCCACGGCCACAGAGTGAGACTCTGTCTCAAAAAAAAAAAAAAAAAAAAGAAAGGAAAAGAAAAAGAAAAGAAAACCTCTGCTCTTGTCCCATCTGCTTTCATCCCATTGGCTGAAGCAAGTCACAAGGCCAAGCCCAAAATCAGTGGGGCAGGAATGTATATTTCCTCCAGGGTGGAGGGGAATTGAAATGACCATTTGCTAAATAGTCAAATTTAATCTAACTGAGAATTTAACTTTCATAAATTTCATGAATTATACATGTATTTCAACAAATACAGAGAATTAGAAAACCTAGACTAAGTTTTCATACCTGTCCTCTTCCTAATATTTTAGGGAAAAATAATCCTGAATTCAGTTTTATGGGTGATCTCTATATATTGCCAAATATTGCAGAATTTTGCTTTCCTTTTAATGACATAATTTCATAATTAAAAATAAATACTATAAATTATTTATAATATTTTAGTGTAAGTTACTTTTTGTGAGTTTAATTTATGTTTTTTTTAGACAGAGTCTCAAGTTGTTGTCCTGTGTAGAGAGTCTTGGCGTGATAGCTTGAGGCAACCTCCAACTATTGGGCTCAAGCGATCCTCTTGCCTCAGTTTTTCTATTTTTAGTAGAGACAGGGTCTTGCTTTTGCTCAGGTTGGTCTTGAACTCGTGAGTGAGCTCAAGCAATTCACCTGCCTTGGCCTCCCAGAGTGCTAGGATTACAGGCATGAACCACCAAGCCCAGCCTATTTAATTGTATTAATTTATTTTTGAGACAGAGTCTTGCTCTTTCACTCAGGCTGGGGAGCAGTGGTACAATCATAGCTCACTGAAGCCTCAAACTGGACTCAAGCAATCATCCTGCCGTAGCCGCTAGAGTAGCTGGGACTATCAACGCACACCACCACATCCAGCTAATTTTTTCTTATTTTTTGTAGAAGTGGTGTCTTGCTATGTTGCCCACGCTGGTCTCAAACTCCTGGGCTCAAGCAATATTCCTTCCTTAGCCTCCCAAAGTACTGAGATTATAGGTGTGAGACACTGTGTTCAGACTCCATAAGTTTTATTAATATATAAATGCTTTACATGTTTTATTTTATTTTTATTTGTATACTAAATACTGTCTGAGCATTCACTGAGAGCCTAGCACAGAACGTTCTGGAGGCACTAGTATAGTAGGCAGAATGATGGGCTAGAAGAAATCAAAAGGCCTGGGCTGTCCCAGCCCTCCAATGAGCCATGGAAGTTGAGAGGGAAAAAATGGTAAGGTGGTCTTTCCTGCCCCAAATATTTTATTTCTAGATAGAGGATATGGTTACTGTTTTGAATAGAAATGGGAATACACAAGGTGCAGAGGAAGGAACTTGTATATTCTTCTACCTGTATCAAAATGCAGCACTGGGAAGTGGTTCTGTACATAGATGCCAGACCCAGCCTGCCTAGGTTTGAATCCTGGCTCTGCCACTTATCTTGAGCACCTTCGGTAACTCCTCTGAAATGTGTTAAATGATAATCAGAAATAGTACCTATCTCACAGGGCTCTTGTCAGGATTAAATGAGTTACTCATCAAAAGTGGTTAGAAAACTGACTTATACCCAGGAAGTGCTACAGCACTGTTAGTTATTCATTGCCTTTGTTAAACTGTTTAAATGTTGGGGCTATTATTTTGTTCCTTAAAGAACCACTAAATAATTTCTGATCTACAATAGTTCCTTTTCATTTGTCAGAGAAACAGTACCTATTATCTAGTAAGAAAAAAATTCTATTATCTTAGGAGTAATTTAATCATTAACATCCCCAGTAGCTTTAAATTGTGAATAATAACCAGTCTATTTAAGAGAGTGCAATTACCTCAACCTTCTTCAGTCCATTGCCGCTTCTTCTAGGCTTATATTTTTGTTTTCCCCTCTCTATTAGTGCAAGTGAGAAAAAGCAATCAAAAAGATCATCAGTCATCTTCATTTCATTGGTCTCATTGCTTTATAGTGTTACCTTCCTTGACCTCTGATTATTTTTTCATTTACCTTCTACTTTCATTGACTAAACTAGTACAAAAATAATTATATAATTGATTTCATTACATATTATTCACCAAACTTTTAACCGATGATTATTTGTTATTATTAACATTTTATTAAATTCACAGTTGCATTTTCATAATTACCACTTTACTTTGTAGCATGTTTATTTTAAATGTAATCATGTAATAGGATACTATTCCTCCATCAAAGCATAACGTTTTATAGTATGTGGCTATTTTGTTGCTCTTTCAGCCAAATAAAAGTCTTTATATTTAATTATGAGGGCTTTGCTTCCTTTCATAAAATAGAAATATTGAGCACAAAATCAAGTCTTGATGCTCACAAAATCATGAAAAACTACATTTTTCTCTTTAGCTATTGTCCTGTTCTGCCCCTTCCATACCCACCACTGACCACAGGGAATCACAGTGTTCTGTGCTGTGTTTAGCATGGCAGGATGCACCCTGAATACTAAATGGTAAAGGTTTACAGAACTGTAACCAAGGAGTTTAAAGAGGCCACAGGAGGCTAAAGACCAATTACAGCTTCCCCAGCCTCCTGCCATCACATTTGCTACCAACTATGTCAAATGCTGTGGAGGGTTAATGGTTCGCCTAACATTCACCCCTCCAGATCTCACAAATACCCTAAAACTTGCAGACACTTCATTGCACAACTCAAGGGGGCGCCATTCACATAATGATGCTGCCCAGCAGCTCTACAAACTCGCTCTCATTTGTTCATCATTTATCTCTCCTTAGCTACATCTTCCTCTTCTACATCTTCCTGGTTAGCTTTTGGAGAGACTAAAAAAAGGAATGCAATTAACTAGAACCCTCTAGTGACCAGCACTTTCTTAAGATTTGAAAAGCTAACAATGAAAGCTGAAGATAACCTCAGAGAAGACATAGCCTCTGCTTTCAAAAGCTGTTGGAAGCTTTCAGATCCAAGAAGCCTGACTTTTTGTACACGATATTTGCATATGTTAATCATGGCCACCAAGGGTCATAAGATCCGGAATATGACAAGATGCACCATTACAGCCCATCAACATACAAGTCCTGTGCAGCAATAATATGGCCTAGATTTCTGGTAATCTAATAAATAAACAACAAATACGATTGATTTTAAACCTGTGCAAGACTGACCATATATATCCATTTATATATCAGGGAAAATTTCTATAAGATTGTGTCTACATTTTGGTTTTGGAAAAAGTAGCTATCCTAAGAATATATCTATGAGCAGGTACTGTAGTTCAATAAAACATAAATATATTGAGTTTATTAATCTTGCAAAGCCTATCTAGGCCTTTGGTTAGTGAAGAAACTGGAAAAACAAAAACAAAATGAAAATTATTAACTTAATTCGTTCTTTAAGAATACTATGTATCTGGGCGGCACCTGTGGCTCAATGGGTCAGGCGCTGGCACCATATACCGAAACCCTGCCCTGGACAAACTGCAACAAAAAAATAGCCAGGCGGTGTGACAGGCGCCTGTAGTCCCAGCTATTCGGGAGCTGAGACAAGAGAATGGCCTAAGCCCAAGAGCTGGAGGTTGCTGTGAACTGTGACACCATACCACTCTCCTGAGGGCGATAAAGTGAGACTCTGTCTCTACAAAAGAAAAAAAAAAAAAAAGATGGAAACCACACTTAAAAATCAATCAAGAAAAGCTATGGGCCAGGCGCATAGCTTGTTATCCTAACACCCTGAGAGACCAAGGCAGGTGGATTGCTTGAGTTCAGGAATTCAAAATCAGCCTGAGCAAGAGACTCCGTCTCTACTAAAAGCAGAAAAACTAGCCGGGTGTTGTGGCGGGCACCTGTAGTCCCACCTACTAGGAAGGCTAAGCAAGAGGATTGCTTGAGCCCACAAGCCTGAGGTTGCTGTGAGCTGTGATGCCACAGCATTCCCTGGGCAACAGGGACTCTGCCTCAAAAAATAAAAAATAAAAAATTATGGAAGGTTCAAATACACATAAAACAAATAGAAATTCTGAAAATCCCCTTTTATAGATTAAAAAAAGCATACAGCTCAAGATTTTACTATCATCTTCAGTACACACTGAATGCTAGGAGATGATATAGAAAGTCAAAGCTATTAATCCTTCTTCACCTGGGAGCCACTACACCCAGGAACATCTTATTCTGAGTATTTCTTTAAAACGGATATGAATTTTCCTTGTATCGTTTACAATGATCTCTTCTTTTTTTGAGACAGAGCCTCAGGCTGTCACCCTGGGTAGAGGGCCTTGGCATCACAGATCACAGCAACCTCCAGCTCTTGGGCTTAAGTGATTCTCTTGCCTCAGCCTCCCAAGCAGCTGGGACTACAGGTGCCCGCCACAATGCCCAGCTATTTTTATTTTGGTTGTAGTTGTCACCGTTGTTTGGCTGGCCTTGGCTGGATTCAAACCTGCCAGCTCTGGTGTATGTGACTGGTGCCTTACCCACTTGAGCTATAGGCGCCAAGCCAACAATGATCTCTTCTTTTGAAAAAGTCCAAATGTTGGGGGTGGAGCCTGTGGCTCAGTGAGTAGGGCACCAGCCCCATATACTGAGGGTGACGGGTTCAAACCTAGCCCCAGCCAAGACTGCAAAAAAAAAAAAAAGTCCAAATGCTGGCTCAGCGCCTGTGGCTCAAGTGGCTAAGGTGCCAGCCACATACACCTGAGCTTGCGGGTTCGAATCCAGCCCAGGCCCACCAAACAACAATGATGCTGCAACCAAAAAATAGCCAGGCTTTGTGACAAGCGCCTGTAGTCCCCGCTATTGGGGAGGTGGAGGCAGGAGACTCGCTTGAGCCCAGTAGTTGGTGGTTGCTGTGAGCTGTGATGCCACAACACTTTACCCAGGGTGATAGCCTGAGGCTCTGTCTCAAAAAAAAAAAAAAAAAAAAGTCCAAATGCTTCCCCACCCAATACCTCTCCACTAGTATTAAATTATTTTAATTTTCTAGAGATTTGAGAAATTATAATTTTATATGTACTGTTTAATACCTATTAATGAAAATTCAGGTATACAAAACTAATTTCTTAAAGCAAAGTTCTCTTTCCCCCCAAATAAAGCTAAAATGTATTACTTATAAAACAGACACACAAAATTCTATACTTTCCCTCCCCCCCAAATCCAAAAGAATTTAAAGAAAATTGAGCAACCATTTGTCATAAATATGAATTATGAACATTATTTTAAAAGGATGTATAGTAAAGGATGTACAGCTCTCTTTATTTGGCTTTTTACTATCCTTCTAAAGACAATTTCTGTGTGTGTGTACATATACATATACACATTTATGTAAAATGTTTTCAGCCAGGAATTTTCTGCATTTTTATATTTTGCATTCATAAAAGTCATAAACCATTGTAAAAAATGTAAAATGTCTCCAAAATAATAACAATTGTTTATAAATGCCCTAATCTCCTTTCCCTAAAGCACTACATTTAATTAAATACACTCAGTTGCCTAATTCACATATCACTGCAGATGTGTCATACGTAAAATGCTGCCCTCATTTCAGAGTCCACTTTACTATTATTTCCTGACTGCTAGCACTGAAGAGCCTCTGTAATTCCAATGCAAATGTCACCAAGATTCTAAATAGAAAACAAAGTTAAAAACAATCCTTCCCTAATTAAAATTATCCTTCTATTAGCAGATTCTTTGTTTTCTTTTAGTTGTGTTGGGTGTCTGAGAGCTCATCAGTGACACCTCAGTTCCTGATTGCCCGCAATTATTTGGATTGTGAATGTCTTCATGGAAGTGCTAATGAACCGTCTAATATCCATCAGTAATGATGTTCTGCACTGTTCTGAAGGCCATGGCAGATGGTTCCCGCTAGAGAGCAGTGGGAAGAAAGCTATAAAGTGGACGCAGGTGAAGGAGGGATTCAAACCTCAACCAGAACTCAGATTTGATGATGAAGCTGTCCACAGGGAGTAGCTAAAATTTTCTGAGTAAGGAAACATCAGAGAAGTACAGTAGAACCTTGAATAACATGGTTTTGTTATGACATTGATGAGAAAAGAAAATCAATATTCAGCCTGGGGCCACTGTCTGTGTGGGCTTTACACTTTCTCACTATATCTGTCAGCTTGGGTTTTCTCCAGGCACTGTGGTTTCCTCTTACATCCCAAAGATGAGCAGGTTAGATCGATTGGCCTGTCTCAATGGGGTCCTAGTCCTGAGTAAATGAGGGTGTGCGTGTGTTTGAGTGCTCCTGGGATGGGATGGCATCCTGTCTTGGTGGGTTCCCACTTTCCCCTTGAGCTTCTGGGATGGGCTAACAGCCACCTGCCACCTGAACTGGAATTACTGGTAAGTAATTATCTTACTTTTGTCAAGCATTTTTAAATGTTATGTATAGCTCACATTTATTTTAATGTTGAATATTAGGAGTATTTTGGTCTTTATTTAGAAGTTTGATAATGTTTTTGTGACCAGAAATATGCTGTAGGAACTTAACTATTATTCTATCAATTAGCCCATGGTAAAAATGGCTTTGTTACACATCATTTTGCTTAAACTTGCAGTTTCTGAGAATCTATCAAGGAGAGAAAGTGAGGACTTACTACAGTGAAACTATACTCTAAAAATATTTTCAGCTGGGTGCCTGTAATCCTAGCATTCTGGGAGGCTGAGGTGGGCGGACTGGTTGAACTTGGAGTGAGACATTCCCCCTACCATCTCATCTCTACTAAAAATAGAAAAACCAGTGGAGCATGGTAGTGGGCACCTGTAGTCCCAGCTACTGGGGAGGCTAAGGCAGGAGGATTAAGCCCAAGAGTTTTGAGGTTGCTGTGAGCTATGATGCTACGGCACTCTACCCAAGGCGACAGAATGAGACTCTTGTCTAAAAAAAAAAAATCTATATATACACACACACATACATTCTCGTGCTTTGGATTTGGAGTGGCAAGAGGGATCTAGAATTAGAGCAGCAAACTCAAAGGCTACTCATATAATTTAGATTTTTGATAAGAGTCCTGAGCTTCAGTGCCAGCTTGAAAATGTGGACATTTTAAAAGAAAAAAAGAGATAGAATTTGGTGTGTAAGCAAATATGGAGATTAGAGAGAGAAATGAGTCAACAATGACACACTTTGAGTGGGGGCTGGCAGTCCCATAGGCAATACGGAAGTCAGGAAGGAGGAATTAGGCTTTCCACAAGGAAAATGATAAATTTGGTTTTAGAGCTGAATTCAGACGACAAAGTTCAGTGGAAAAGTTATGTAGCTAGGACACAAGTGAAAGGATGGGATTGAAGATTATAAAAGTTTTTTTATGACATATTTCAAATATATTAAATGAAAACCAAATAATGCGGGGGCACCTGTGGCTCAAAGAAGGTGGTGGGGGAGGTGGTGGGTTCAAAACCAGCCCTGGCCAAAAACTGCAAAAAAAAAAGAGGAAAAAGGAAAAAAAAAAAAAAGAAAGAAAGAAAGACTGCAAAAACAAAAAAAAAAAAGAAAAAGGAAAACCAAATAGTGGCTCAGCACCCATAGCTCAGTGAGTAGGGCGCCAGCCACATACACCAAATGTGGTGGGTTCTAGCCTGGCCAGGGCTTGCTAAACAATAACAACTGCAACTGAAAAATAGCTGGTCAGCATGTGCCCATCAACTGATTTCGATAATTTTCAACTCTTGGCCAATCTTGTGTCATTCATACTCCAAACCCTGTATTATTCTGAAGCAAATTCCAGACATGAAGATAGGGATTGAAAAGTATGAAGCATGGGGCCAGGTGTGGTGGCTCACGCCTATAATCCTAGCACTCTAGGAGGCCAAGGCAGGTAGATTAACTGAGCTCACAGGTTAAGAGACCAGCCTGAGCCAGAGGAGAAGTCGTCTCTAAAAATAGCCAGGCATTGTGGCAGGCGCCTGTAGTCCTGGGAGCCTGAGGCTTGAGCCTAAGAGTTTGAGGTTGCTGTGAGCCATGATGCCACCGCACTCTACCACGGGCGACAAAGTGATAATCTTTCTCAAAAAAAGAAAAAAATAAAAGTACAAAGCTTGACAATTGTAGATTTGGGAAGAACGCAGAGAACATTAGACCTGTTTTACAGATGAGCCAAGCTAAAGATTAGAGTAGTAATTAATTTGCCCTAATTAAAAACAAAACCTGATGGAGATACAACTGGAACCCAGTTACTTGTAAACAGCTTTGCCAAATCTTTATCTTTCTAAGATGAAATGAGACAAATGAAGGCGATGTGCAAAATTTTCAAAGCTAAAATTCATTTTTAAAAAATTACTGTTTGCAAACATTTTATAAATTATGTTAAAACATATTGCAAAAGTAAACACTTGTTTGCTTTATTTGCAATTTTGTCCAATAACACTACACATGGCACCCATTATAAAACATAACTAAAAAATAGGTTCTTAATACCAACAGCAGAACAAGAGAATTGTGTTTACTTAATTATCATCGGATGGCTTTCACACTTTGGCCATCGAGCCTCTGGGATCATTTTAAGTATGCCTTGGAGAAAACAACAGTCCTATCTGTCTGGAGTCAGTTTACGTGTGGCTGCCAGGAAAGTCACCTTGAATGACACATTACCTCTTGTACCATTCCTATGTTTATGGAACAAATTTTGTATTGATTGTTGTGGGTACAATATATAATTAGGCAGTAAGGTGTGATTAGTATTCATTCCATAGGTCAAACTCTGAATATTCAGCTGCCAGAAGAAAATACTTTTATCAGAAAATATGACAGATCATAGATCCAGCTTAGATTTATTAAATTCATCAGTGAGTCATAGTTTAAGTATGTGGTAATGTTCTCTGAAGATGTTATAAAAACACACCAAAAAAACTTACCTTGAATTGTTCAAAGAAAGTTGTTTCTTTAAAAATGTGCTTGGTATTAAAAATTCTAATAGAATGGCATCAAAAGTATCTTTTTTTTTTTTTTTTTTTGAGACAGAGTCTCACTATGTGACTCTTGGTAGAGTGCCATGGCATCACAGCTTAGAGCAACCTCAAACTCCTGGGCTTAAGAGATTCTCTTGCCTCAGCCTCCCAAGTAGCTGTGACTACAGGTGCCTGCCACAATGCCCAGCTAAAACACACTAGCAACACTGGGACCAATTTTTTTTTTTTTTTTTTAAGTTTAATGTTCTGGGCTGTAAAATATGTAATTAAGTAAATCACTGCACTGCAGTACCCGCCAGATAACAGAGGAACAAAAATGTGAGACTAGGAAGAGGTCCCCAAGGGAAGGATCTTAAGGAATGAGAAGCCGGAGGCCAGGAGTCAAGATTTAGATAGAACAAGAGGAGCTTGAGTGTGGGGGGGTTACAGTGTGTGACATACTGTTTGGGGGTGGGACACAATTATAAGAGGGACTTTACCTAAGAAATGGAATCAATGTAACCTGGTTCTTTGTATCCTTGATGAATCCCCCACAATTAAAAAAAAAATAGGAGTTTCGGTGTGTAGTGAGGAGGAAATAAGGCAAGGCACTAACCCTGAGCTTCTACCCTGATGGACATGTCATGTATGAAATTACACTTAATTCTCATAGTGAGCCTGCGAGTTAAGGGTTCTTTACCCCACCACAATCTCATTCACCTGCCACTGTAAGGCAGTAAGAGTTTGAAACAGGGTGATTTCAAACCATGCCCAATGCAATAAAATTTAAAATGAGCACTGGCAGGACATGTGGTTTTGAGAAGGTCAAGAGACCGCTGAAAGATTACTGTGAGTACAGTGGTGGGAACAGAAACCATACTGCCAGCAAATTAAACGAACCAGCGAGGTTACATTATAACCTTATATATTTTTACTGAAATATAGTTTTCTGTAAATTCAGATACTCAAAGCTATCTAAAAGATTTTTCTGATCATTCCACTTCTTAACTAGACTCACAAAACTTAAACATTTTAAAAACTAGATTCTGGTTTAAAAACTCTGCTTTTCTGTAGTAATTATTACTAACCCATTTAAGTCATGCAGTATACAATAATGTGCTAATGCTTTTTGAGTTCAGCCTCCCAATGCACCTTTGCTACAGCACACTTGGACCTTAATAGTTGCCTCATCCTAATTCCCTTGAAATCAAACATGCACTCAGCAACTTAGCACACATAAAAACTGAGAGCGAGCTCTTTGTGAAATTTCTGACCCCCTTTTTTCCTTTGGATGGAGAGCACACTAAGAAACTGTTATACCTATACAGGAACTCTTAGTAGTTAGCTAAGTCTCTCCCCACACCCTTGTTGGAGGATCCAGAGGCTACAAAGCTTGTTTGACACTTGTGTCAACATTTGTAGTGGACTAAGTAAGATGGAGAGCACACTAAGAAACTGTTACACCTAACAGGAACTCTTAGTAGTTAGCTAAGTCTCTCCCCACACCCTTGGTGGAGGATCCAGAGGCTACAAAGCTTGTCAACATTTGTGTAACATACTATCTAAATTCACCAACTAATTTGATACTAACAGTTTTTAAAGAAGTGAAAATATAGATGTATCAAAGCCAAACACTTATCCTTCCTTCCAGTATTTAAAACTACTAACTGTGGCTCAGTGAGTAGGGCGCTGACTCCATATACTGAGGGTGGCGGGTTCAAACCTGGCCCGGGCTGAACTGCAACAACAACAAAAAAAAAACTTGCTAACTAAATTAGCAAAGCAACATTAGCATAACTTGACATTATTTTGGTAAGCAGCCCATATTAAATATAAAAAGAATATGTTAACCAAGCTGAAGGAAAATGACTGAAAATAAAAATAGACATTTCATATTTACCTTTCAA
>CAUYPK010129321.1:0-17382 GCA_963574355.1 Loris lydekkerianus | reverse complement strand
TGTTAATTAGTAGGATGTAAGCACTCCAATTTGTACAAATAATCAACACATTGAACCCTACAAAGGCATAAATGTATTCATGATCTATGTATATATGACTTAATAATAAAAAAAAAAGTGAATACCCTAATGGGGAAAAGTATTCCTCCCTTTTCCCCAGTCTCTGCAGAGAGGAAAGAAACATTTTGTGACCATTTCTGACCATAAACACCATTCTTCCCATAAAGCCAATTGATAATTCACCATTTTCCCTGCCTTCTCTAATCTTCTAAGGAAGAATGGAGAACACAGTGTAACAGTGAGTCCTGCTGCCTCATACAAGTCCTTCAAGAGATAACTCTCCAATGTGCCATAGCAATCTCTATCAGGGGCGTACCAACTGCCTTTGCATGTTCAACTATACTTGTCATTTGATCCCCCAAACCTCCCTTTTTAACTCCTGTGTCTCACTAAGTCCCTTGCTAATGCAGAGGTTGTGACATACACCTTCATAAGACTCACGTCTAGTTCAAAGGCGGGATAGAGAACACACCCCAGGCCATCCCACTCCACTTGTTCCACTGATTTCTACAACGTGCAAATGTTTCTGTACTCCCTAGGTTTAAATCTAAAAATTCTCATGCAAATTAACTTGTCAGGTTTGTTCTGTTTTTCCAAGCATTCTTGACCTAGCAATGGAACACACTCAAACCCGGATTCTTGCTATAGAGCTGTTAGATTAATTGGCTGCAGTGAAAAGTAATATCAGTCTGCTTCATGGAGCATGACCTCATTAAGACTAACAACTTCATATACTGTCTTGATGTCCTAAACCATCCGGCACATGATTGACACAGGTGTTAGGATATTAGTTAGAAGCACATTCCAGGGAAAATTAAAATAAACTTTATTAAACCAGAGCTACAGACATAATAAGCATTCAGTAAATGTTAATTATTATAGCAGGCAATGATTAAATGCCTGCCAATTGTCAAGGATAAACATAAAAGAAAAAAGTCTTAAAGTATCATTCAATTATTGCAATTATTATATAGCTGAAATTATTATATAACTATAACCACATCTGAAACATAATTTTTTCCCATTCTGGTTTCCAGATTTCTTGTGCTTGTGAGGACTCCAGGAGTCCACGGGCCTTAAACAAAGACATTTCTCATAGGCATTCTTATAAAATAAGAAGTCTCACTGAGAATTACAAAAATGTAATAGCCTACACCTTTTTACAGCTGGGCACAATTTCCTGAGGCTGTACAGTATGTACTGCACAGAAAGGAATGGAAATAAAGCTGACATTCTTAAAATTGTATCACTAAAACATTAACAGCCTTAGGCAAAGGAACAAATGGAAATTTATAATGCATGTAAGAAATATAGTGAAATAGAGACTTCAAGAGCAGTAATAATAAAAGGATGAGTATTACAGAGCACCTTATCAAATATTCATGTATCTGATATGGAAAGCAGCTGATATAACCTATGAGAATGCACACCAGGATATATTTCAGTAGATTGGTCAAAGTGTTGGGAATTCTTTTGATAAAACTGCTACAGACAAAAACTGGGATTTTTCAACTCTTTCCTTAGCACCACAACCTTTATAAAAAAAATATTTTTTGCAAAACTTACATCCCAAGACAGGTTAGTATGCAAGACCAGTACAGCAATCTTTGCTTACATTCTCGCTTCCCAATAAATAATCCTCCATGAAGTTCTCTTAAGTTAATAAGATTACTTCCCTCTCCTAACATAGAAAAAAAATAAATAAATAAATAAGACATCTCGCCTTGGCCTACAGACCCCCATGAAATCTGCTCCCTGCCAATCTTTCTAATTTTGTCTCATCCCTTCTACTCACTGTACGCAGCTTCCCTCTCTATCACGTCAAGCTCAAAAACTTGTTTAAAATTTTGCACTGGCTCCATCCTGTGCCTGAAATGTTCTTCTATGTAATTTGGGCACAGCCAGATTATTCCTGTCAATCTATTCTTTATGTAAATGTCACCTCCTCAGAAAAGCCTTTCCTGGCCACCAAAATAATGCAGCCACTAGTCAGATCCAAGCATAGCACCCTACTCATCCCTCTAGGTGATACTTGCCACTGGTGCCTTTTCACTTTTCATTTTTATTCTTTCTTCTTCCTTTATGACAATAGTATCCGCATCTCCTGTAGTCACCAGTCTAGCAACAGGGTCTTGAACAGTGCCTGACAGAGTAGGTACTGGCTGAATGGACGAATAGAAAACGAATGAATGGTGAATAGAGCTCATCTCTCTCTTGACTCACCTTGCCCTCTTGGTTTTGGCCTCCTTGCTTTTGTTTTTACCTCTACGTTCTGTCAAATAAATTCTTGAAAGCACACTGAAGAATTTTTTTTAAATGTACACCTTTCCTCAATTCCTCCACACGATCAGAAATAGGCACGCCAATTCTATAAACAGAGAAATGCTAAGTTTGTTAAGGAGAATGAGTTTCCATATTAAGACACGGCATCCCACAGCCACGTATACTCACTCCTGCTCCTCTCTGTGAAAACAGTTTCCTGTTATGTAAACACAAGTTTCCAACCACATCAGTAGACAGAGACTGTGACCGCGTCAGCAGCCTCATCGTCACACATTAAGGGTAATGAGGAATTGATTTGCTTCAGGCAGATCAGGTTGTTCTCCAGCTTCACTGAGATGGCAGCACGCAGAAGGAAACCAGATGGCTGGGACTAGAAGGGAGGGTTCTGGAAAATAAAACTGCATCAATGCAAATTTCATGAGAAATACTGAATTTTTGCAGATGATTTTTTTACCCCTGTCTCCAGTTACATGAATTCTCAAGATATATATGATAGCTATGCTATTTTTATATTCAAAAAAGTTACTCAAAATATATAAGGGATTTTATTGTGAAGAGCATAAAACATACTTTACTGATTATGGTGTATTTACATTTTCCATCATTCTTGTAATTTAGAAGAGAAACTGGAATCATGAACATGTGAATTTTTAGTTGTGGCTTCCTTTTTTAGTCTTGTGACCTTGGATAACTTAATGTCTTTTAACCTCAGGGGCTTTTTTGTTTCTCATCTACAAAATGAAAGGAATAATAGTTGTTATGGTTTATCAGTTGTAAATAAACCAAAATAAACATCTGGGCACACAGTAAATGCTCAGAAAGTGATAAAGAATTCTTGATTTTTGATGGAAGTGAAGACACAAAATGTTTAAATCATGATGCGATTACATTTAGAAAATTTTAATTTCTAGTTCAGAAGCGCATCCATCTCCTCTCATCTCGGCTCTTTTCTTTAACTGCTATTGGCTTCTCTGTAATCATTCAATGCTATCCAGCCTTCTTTCCTAAGGACTAGAACTCTAAACTATTTTGGAGTACGTTCTTTGGCCCTGTGCTGGGTCCTGCCCACGGTGGTTACTTTTGTTCAATTAGGCATGATATTTGTATTAGTATTACTTTTATCGCACAAATTTTTGATTCCATAAATTCAGGCCCTCTCAAGATCTATTATAGGCCACACTTTTTCTTTCTTGCTTCTTCAAATCCTCCTTTACTTCATCCTTTCCATCACCATTTAAATATGCTATAATATTTCCCTTTCTTAAACACATGAACTCATCTGTCTTTCCAGCTGTGACCAGGTCTCCCTTCTCCTCCTCCCAGGCACACTTCCTGGGTTCAATGTACCGTCCGTCGCTTTTTCTTCCTTTTCGCACTGCCTCTTCAAACTTCTCCAACATGAATCCTGATTCCTAAACATCTTTTGTTAACTTCGCCTCACCCGTGATCTTTATTTATGCTGCAATCGGTGAGCCTTTTACAAATTTCTTCCCAAATTCTTGGCAATACTTAACATATTTATCAACATTTTCCTGCTTTTCTGCTGACTTCTGTGACAAAAAAATTTCCCCCTGAATTCTTGGCAATACTTAACACATTTATCAACATGACTTCTGTGACATCCAGCTCTCGTCATCCTCCAACTCTCTCTCTGAGCATCTCTGCTCCATGTCATAAGTCAGCTTCTTCTCTCTGATTTCTAAATGTGGGAGATTTCATTGCCTTGTTCTCAGTTCTCCGAGTCTCCTCCTGATCCTCACTCTTGTTCTAACTGAGCTAATCTACCCTTCTGGTTTCAGTGCTTTCACATCAACTCCCAAATTTAGCCTTCCAACATGGACCTCTCTCCTGAGCTCTAAATCCACACGTTTAACTGTCTACATTATACTTTTACTTAAATCTCCTACAGCTATCTCAAACTTAACATATTTCAAAACTAAAAATTTTTTTCTCAAAACCTGGTCTTTGTACAGTCGCTTTTAAAAATTAATTGTACAATTTAAACTCATTCTTGATTTTTACACCTCCACAAATGTAACAATTACAGTGAAAGAGTAGACCTTCTTAAGTGGTAGCAAAACGTGAACTGTTTATTCCTTTTCCCCCCAGTCCTTCAGATAAAATATGATATTTTTTCCACGCCCTGGAAGTCTCAAGCAGATCACGTGGCTGTTCTGACTACTTTTAGGTAAACTCCTTCAATCATTCAATCTCATAATAGTCTCATTTTAGTAAATGTTTATATTGTTGAATAAAATAGTAATGGTGGGGTTTAGACAGTTGTCTGCATTCTTGGTTCTCGGTGTGCTCTTGGCTGAAAAATGAGCAGACCCACCAAATCAAGGCAAATGCAAAACAAACTTCATTGAAGAAGAGAAAGATAGGTTTGCAGAGCAAGATAGGCACCTCCAAGGGGGATGGGAGGAAAGCCTGGCCTGCTAAGCAAGGAAGTCTGGAGGGCCCCTAGGAACATGCAAATAAGTAAATGGTGTTCTTTTTCTAACTTATTAGGATGGCCACTTGGATGAATACCTTTCAGATTTTCTCATTTTTGAACATATAGATTTAATGCTTCAACCCTTTATTTACACGTTTGTAGCTGTATTCCATATATTTTATATGTAAATTTTCAGTATCCAGCTCTAAATGTGTTATAATATCCATTGTGTTCTAGTATCTTTCATTCATAGATTATTTGGAAGTGAATTTTTTTTTATTTTTAAGCATTTATTATCTCTAGTTTCAATTGCACTAAAATAAGGGACAATATCCTGTTTAATTTAATATTAAAATCACTATCCTTTAAAATATTTTATTTTGTGGAGACATTTTTGGTTCACAACAAAATTGAGCAGAAAATAGAGACAGTTCCCGTGAAAGTCAAGAGTCATGACAGAAAAGATTCTGGGTAAGTTTACAGCAGCTCTTAAATATTTTGCTCTGGAAGTGACACATTGAAATTTACGGCATAATTTCTCAGGCCAGTGCAAATAATGTGGCCTCCCAGAGTAAGAAAATGTGAAACCTCAAGCAGTTGGAAGTAGAGGGACTGTTAATAGCAATAAATAGTTATAATGCTCTCTACATTGACTAACTGGGGTTCATCATTCTAGTACGGTAAGATAAGGCCCCAGAAAATCAACTTGAAGTATATGAGTTTAACCTAGTGACAGCAAGGAATCATTGTTGTTTTGAAAGGGAGTGGCACCACCAGTGTATCTTTCCTGTCGTTTTACCAAAGCATACAACGTTCTCATTTTATATGCCTTTGCTTTGCCCACGGTAGTGGAAATAATAAAAACAGAAGCAAAAATATTACTAAAAATTAGGCTAGGTGAAGCAGCCCATGCCTGTAATCCTAGCACTCTGGGGCCAAAGCAGGTGAATCCCTTGAACTCAGGAATTCGAGACCAGCCTGAGCAAGAATGAGACCCCATCTCTAAAAAATAGCCAGGCATTGTGGCAGGTACCTATAGTCCCAGCTACTTGGGAGACTGAGGCAAGAGGATTGCTTGAGCCCACAAGTTTGATGACGCCACAGCACTCCACCAGGATGACAAAGTGAGACTCTGTCTCAAAAAAAAAAAGAAAAAATACTAAAAATTAATTTATAGTGTTAAATAAGTTTTTGAAAATAAAATATTTAAAATGCACCTGCCCCTAGTCTTTGAGCAACAATAGTTTAACTATGGACCAATCTGACAGCATTCGACAGGGAGTGTGCAGAGGTGTCTTGAGTTACTCCACGTGTTTTGCTTCTTAATTCAATGTCCTCACTGCACTTTCATATTTGAGTGTAAGAATTGTTTTGTTCCATGCTAAGCCCTGTCCTTTATTCACTCTTTGACTAAATACTTAGGTGCTCCTGGGTGCAAAGCATTACTCTTGGTTGAAGTAGGAAGTCAAAGTCAAGTAGAAAGTGAAGGCAAAAAAGTGTTCTGCCCTAACAAATATACATTCTCAAAGTAACCAGATTTGAGATTTTGTTCAGAAACAATTACCTTTTCTTTTAACATCTGTGTTCTGTCCCCGAACATTTTCAGTGGTCATTTCATTACTATATATAATGTAAAGAAAACTCAATCTTGAAGTTCTGAGAACGATTTATTGTCAAAATCTTTACTTTCTTCTCCTTAAATAAATGAAGCTTCCTTGCATAATCTGGAGTCCAAAATGTTTTTTATTTCTTTTCAGCAGTTTAAACCTAAGGAGAAAAGGAAAACATGCTGAAATTTAGACAGCAGTAATTTTAGTAGTTCTTAAAAACTTCCCTTGAGTGGCTTTACTTAATCACTTAACTTTATGATTAACAAAGCACTTAGAAACATTCCTTCTGTCAATACATTGAATCAAACAAAACAAAATTCGCCCCCTAGTTTGTCTATGCACCATTACAAAATTTGAATAGAAAATGAATAGCTACTAATTAAAACATGCTTTCATAACAAACCATCTGTAATAAAATAACATTCTAAATTGGAAGCTAAAAAATAAGCTACAAATCGACTGTATCTGTAATATCTCAGATGAAAATATTTACATACATACATTAATCTTCAATCCAAATCAAATTTATCTGTGATATTAAGGATATTCCCAAAGGTAAGAAGGGAGGAAGGAGAGGAAAAGAGTTCACTTATTGAAATTACAATATCCAGAAATCATGTAGAAGAATAGTCCTTGAAAGATTATGTGTCAGTTTCTAAGGGAATTGGATGATAACTTGATCAATTTTGGTCACAATGGCAGGAATCTATAAGCAGAATCCATAATGTTACAGCCATTTTCTACCTACAGGAATGGGCCAAATTCTAGGAATGCAAGAGGAAGAAGGAACAGGAGGAGGAGAAAGAGCGAGCGGCCTCTGCTCAGATTGACTGGCCTGATACAGTGGGCTCCCAATCCAATGAGCAAGGGAACTAACCTTCCTGCCCCTACCACGCCAGAGCAGCTGGGGGCCCTCACTCAGAAGCACCATGAGAAGTTTGGAGAGAGCAAGGAGGTTGAGATGGAGGCCCAGCTCAAAGCTCCCAAGCCTCTGCCTCCAGCTCCTGCTCCAGATGACCATCTTGTGTCCCACATCACCAGGGACAAGATCCCTGCCAGCAAAATTCAGGAACACATGCTCACTGGGCTTCTTGACCCCTGCTGGCTGGAGAGGCAGGACTACTCCACCCATGAGAAGCAGAGCAACAGTGATGAGGTGTATGAAGCAGATCTTGACACTGAGGGCAGCTTGAAGCAGTTGGTTGAGTGGTATACTGATACCTTCTGTGTAAAGGAAACAGCCCTCAGTAAGAAGATTGGTGAGGAGGGGATCCAGGAGCCAGAGGAGAAGGTGATCTGGGATGTCCACTCTGGCAGCATGGCCTGGACCCAGCAGGCTGCCCAGGCCAACATTATCCTCCAGGAGCCAACAGAGGCCATCCATAAGGCCAAGGGCCTGGTGCCAGAAGATGACACCAAAGAAAAGATTGGCCCCAGAAAGCCCAGTGATATCCCCCAGCAGCCACTGCCTCTCTCTTCAGCTGCCAACATCCCCAGCTCAGTCCCACCCATCACCTTGGTGCCTCCACCACCTATGATGCCACCTCCTGTCCATGTTACAGTTGTGTCTGTGGGACCTGTCATGTCTCAGCTGCTGATGGCATCTGTGGTCTGACTGCCCCCTGGCTCAGTGATCCCCCCCTGCTGCCCACCATCCATGCACACAAGATGAACACGGTGTCCATGCCCCTCCCTAAGCTCCTCCTATCATGGCACCTGCCCACCTCCCATAATTGTGCAACAGGCTTTGTACCAGCTCCCCCTGTGGCACCAGTCCCAGCTCCAGTACCCAGGCCTCCATGGAAGATGAGCCTGCGTCCAGGAAACTGAAGACAAAGGATGGCCTTATGCCTGAGGAGGAGTTCAAGGGCCCATTAGAGTCCAGGCACCCAACATGCAGGATAAGACAGAATGGAAACTGAGTGGTATGTCCTGGTCTTCACCCTCCTAATCACAGACCAGATCTTTGTCATGAAGGCAAAGATTCACAAAGCCACAGGCATGCCTGCAGGAAAACAGAAGCTGCAGTGTGAGAGTATTTTCTTCAAGGGTTCTAACTGACTGGCTTACTGCACTATGCCCAGTGGTTCCGTCAGCTACCTGGCCCTCGAAGGGAGAGGTGGGAGGAAGAAATAGAAGAGAGACAAACCCCACTATCTTGTCCCTGATGCTTCACTTCTCCTGTCCCTGACCTCTTGCCCCGGAACTAGGAGGCCTTCCAGGGGCCTTGAGCTGCCTGTATACTCACTTCCCTCTATGCAGTTTGAAAATGTAAATTGTTCTACAAAGATCTATTCTGTCCAGCTCTTCCCTACATTAGTAAGAGTGGAAGCTTTCTAAGCCACTCTGTGGAATCCCTTTGTGTAAGGGTCTTGTTTGAGGACACTCATTGCTTCAGGCAGCCCCTTGGGAACTGAGAGTTCAGGCACATCCTGCAGGATGGTTTCTTAGGGCTTCATATACCCGGATGAGAGAATGTGGTGCTATTGCCACTAATCATTTTGTTTCTTGCCTTGGGCCTTCTTGTGAAAATAATAATGGTGATGATAATGATAATAGTAATAAGGTAGCCAATTCAATGGCTTTCTCCTTATTCAAAAAAACAAAACTATCTATGTTGGAGAATTACTCTGGAAAACCATCAGAGGTAATATGACCAAGAAAGTAGCTTGAAGAAGCTTAGCTCAATAAAGGATAAGGCCCACCTGAATAGGCTGGCTGCAGAGGAAACTGCATTAGGATTTTTGAGTACATTGAGAACTGATGGATAATTCTGGCCATAAGGCTTTAGGAAAGATATGAGAAATTATAAAGAAAACCCTAGACTAAAAGGCTAATAAAGAAAAACGTTATGCCCTGGAATAGAGGATACTGGATCTAGGACAAGAAGTACTTGCTTACTGGGTTTTTATCATGAGGGCAATTATTATACGCGTGTGTGTGTGTGTGTGTGTGTGTGTGTGTGCTGCATATACGATATACATATGTATATGTATATAATACATATGTATTGCATTGTATATGTATACATATAATATATAATGATAAGTATACATATAATACATATGTATATCATATATATGTATATGTATATAATACATATGTATTGCATATACGATATACATACACACACACATATATTTTTATATATATACACACATATATATATATATATATAAAACCTCAGATGTACTTGTTTGAATATGGTTGTAATTCAATATGAACAGTAAAATGAAGCAGAGATAGAGCCACAACCTAAAAGCTGGGGAAAAAGACAACATTACTATAACCTAGAGGACAGATATAAACTGCAAAGGTCTCTACTTGGAAGTCACAATGGAATAAAAGAAAACAGAAGTGATAAGGGCAAATCCAATGATGAGCCAGGTGATCATCAACACAGAAAGCCTCCTTCAGCAGCTTCATGTAGATACAGGACGGTTTGAATAATAATTTCATTCCCTATGAATGCTTCCACTTGCTTCCACTGACATTTTTTATCCTATTTAGGAATCCTTTGTGTGCCTTCACCACTACTTTGAAGTAAATATAGAAGTAATATCTAACAGTAACATCCTCAAACACACATCCTCAAAACTATCTCAGTTGTCCTCACTATTCTCAACCTGGTGAAGATGAGGCTTTATTGGCGAAGAGAGTGAAATTATTTATGGAAGCTAGAAGGGTGAAAGGAAGTGATTCTAAGGTTCCAGCATCAACATGGGTGTTATGGGGGTTGATAGTGTTGCTGGCAGAAGGAGAGACAGCCCTGTAGTAGCAGAACACAGCAGTGGGAGCGTCCACTCTACCAGGATTTCTGGGGCAGAAAGGCACTTCAGGCATCCATTGGTTGATCTAATTTGGATAATCATCAGGTTACAGATGAAGACAATGGATAAGAAAATTCAAATAGGAAGATCCTGTATCAGAATTTATAACATGGGAAAGGCAAATCCCTGATTATCAACATCTCCATATTTCAAAAGAAAAGGTGGTATGTTAATGCCTGCAAAACATCCATAACTAGAAGACATTTTGAACCAATGTATGATATATGCCAAAATACCAACCAAGTGGATAATGACACAATAATTTAGGAAGCCCCCTGCCCAAGGAAATTGTCTCAGCCTTTGCTACACCAAACTGCCCACAGACATAGTAGGTTATGTAGCTGTGACTTAGCAGGTTTAAATTTGGGCTGGGTTCAGTTAGGTAGTGCTTCTTCCGGTATCACCTAGGTCACTCATTCATCTCCCATGCATTCAGGCCAGGTGCTAGGTCAGCACGAGGGCCTCAGCTAGGATGGCTTGTCTCTGCTCCTCCAGCAGGTTAGCATGGGTTTATTCACACAGCAGTAGATAACCTAAAGCAGTGATTTTCCACTGGTGTTCCACAGCACAGTCTTCAAAATTATCTTTTGAAAGAAGTTCAAAACACAGTAAACATATTCTCTTTCTTACTCTTTTTTTTTGCTTGTTTTTGTTGGGGTTTTTTTTTTTTTATCAGCATAATTTGAGTGTGCCACAGAAGTTTATCTACAGGTTCCAGTGTGTGGTAAAATAACAAAGGTTGACTAACACTGCCCGAGGGTGTAAGTTGAAGTGTGTCAAATCTCTTCAAATCCCAGACCTGGAACTTCAACATCCTTGTTGCTATCACATTCTATTGTCTAAAGCAAATCACAACTCAATTCAGATTCGGGGAACAGGGAAATAGACTGCCCTTCCTTCATAGCAGGAGCAGCAAAAAAATGTATGCTCATCTTTTAAAAGTTAACACAGAAGCTAAAAGTCTGCTTATGAATTTAAAAGACTTGGCAGTCATTATACAATTTCCATATGTCTCCTGGGAGCCAGCAGGTAAGAAAAACAGCAGAATAAACCTCCACCATGACTCTTTCTCAAATTCTTCCTCAAAGCTCGTGTTTCAAATTTAGAAAGCAAGCAGTCCTGCAGCAGTCATTTTCTGCCCTACTAAACCCACAATACACAGTTCCTGCGATTCTGCTGTCCCTCATTGTCTTAAAGGGATAGTCTGCTGGCTGTTAGTAAATTTTCAGAATAACATACTCCATGTTAGGCATCTGAGGATTAGTCTCAGCTATCCATGAAATGAGATACAACTATTTAGATACTTAACTGGAAATTGGAATCTGAACTAACAGGAAGCAAAATTTGTGGGCTGCTACAAGGAAATACTCCATTTATGATGAAAGCGTACAGCTTCACCTGGCTGCTCATACAAAAATGCGCCTCATGTGTAACAGTTTTCTTTATAAATCCTATATTGTTATATTTCCTGGAGAATTGGCACTATATTTTTATGAAGCTGTTTACAATATGTTTATAAATTTCCTGGGAATCATTGCCACAGTCTAATGCAGCATTTAAACATGAAACTTTTAATAATTTAACATGGTCATAAATCCAGTGATTGAAAGAGCGGAGGGGAAGTCTCCAGGAAGTAAGCAGAGTACCAATCAAAAATCCTCATGAAGAGAGATTGACACATTTGCCCAAAAGGCAAGTCCTCAAGAAGGTGATCATTTTGCGTGTGACATAGGAGGATTGGATCTTTCATTCTGATATGACCATCCACTCAATGGCTTCCAGACTCCACCCCAAAGGGATTCATTTGAGTCTTAGAGAATGCAGTGAAGCCTCTTAACTTTACTATGGGATCCATTATGCTTGGGTATCTGAGGCAGCAGGGCTAGTAAAGAATCATGAAACACCATGAATCTGGAGAAAATGCCCTAAGGAGAACGTTATATTGTAGAACTTTCCCAAACTGCTAATAAGGAGATACGATGACCTGCCTAAATCCTGTGCTAAGAAAAGAAAAGTCCATAGAGGTACAGAAGAGCTAAAGTAAGACTGAGTCAAAGTGAGATGACAAGAGAAATACTTGCTATATAGAGCATATATAGAGGTTCCATACATACCATGGGCACTTCTCCTATATTATGATTAATCTTACTAAAAATAATCCTGCAAGGTAAGCATTACTGTATTCATTTCACAGAGGAGTAAACTAATTCTTTAGAGCTAGTGATAGACCAATCTGACACTGAAGTTAGATCTATTTCAACTACACCTTGCCACCTTCCTAATTAAAATTATTACCTTGTACACTAACTAATCCAATAGCCTTCTTCTTTTTCCATTTAATTTTTAGTCAGAACTACATTTACTTTAATAAAACCTTGCTTTCTAAATCTCAAATTAGCTGGGCTGAACAAACAAAAAATCCAACTTGCACCATGTCTGTCTTAAAGCACTAAAATGAATGCTGAAATCTTAACAGATAAAATAAAAGCTCCACAGAATTTTTTCATACCTCCTGCATGAACTGGACCATGAACTGCATAAACATATCCCCATTTGTGTCCATAGTTGATTTAGTTAGAGCAAAATACCAGACAAAAACTGGGCCTCTGGAATTATATTTCCTAGAAATTGGGAATTGAAACTGAGACTCTAATTTGTCACTTAAGAACGTAGACTGTAAAGTAATGGAAAGCCATGATTGGGTTAGTATAAAAGGGAAGGCAGTATTCAGAGAGAGAGAGAGAAGTGGTTTAGAGAAAAGTTAGGAGTTAAAGTCTATGGGGAGAGGGTAAAGGAAGGAGAAGAGGAGAGAAAAAAAGAAGAGGGAGACTAAGAAGGAGAAGGATAGTGTGAAGGAGAAGGAAAGGGAGAAGGAGAGACAGAAAGAGAGGGAAGGAAAAGGGAGAGGGAGAAAGGACAGGGAAGGAAGGAGAGGGAAAGGCAAGGAACAGGGTACTCTATTCTAGCTCCTTGGGGCTATTTTGTTTCCTCTTCAAGTCCCTCTAGCCCCCCAAAATTTGTCCCTCTAGCTACAAAAATAATTTTATGGTTGGGGTCACCACAAAATGAGGAAGTGTATTAAAGGGTCGCGGCATTAGGAAGGTTGAGAACCACCGCTCCTGCCCATGCTATATGGTTTTTTTCTAGTTCCATACAACACGAAGAATTATTTTTTCCAAATCTTGAAAGTATGATATTGGTATTTTAATGAGGATTGCACTGAATCTGTAGATTGCTTTAGGAAATAGAGACATTTTAACAATGTTGATTCTTCCTAGCCATAAAAAAAATGGTATGTTCTTTCATTTGTTAATATCTTCTGCTATTTCTTTTCTTAGGGTTTTGTAATTTTCTGTGTAGAGTTTCTTTACCCCTTTTATCATGCATATTCCTAGGTATTTCATTTTTTCTGAGGCTACTGTAAAGGGAATTGTGTCCTTGATTAGCTTCTTATCTTGGCTGTTATTGCCATATACAAATGCTACTGATTTATGGACATTGATTTTATATCCTAAGACACTGCTATGTTTTTTTTTTTTTTATCACTTTTAGGAATCTGTGGTTGAGTCTATGGGATTCTCTAAATATAAGATCATATTGTTGGTAAAGAGTGAGAGTTTGACCTCCTCTGCACACATTTGGATGCCCTTTATTTCATTCTTTGCCCAACTGTATTGTCTAGAACTTTTAGCACTGTGTTGAATAGTGATGGCAATAGAGGAAAATGTGGTCTGATTCCAGTTTTAAGTGGTAAAGCTGGATCCTCTATTGAGAAGATCATCCAGTTTACTCCATTCAATATAATATTAGCTGTGGGTTTGTCATAGATGGCTTCAATCAGATTAATAAATATGCCACCTGTGCCTATATTCTTAAATGTTCTAATTAGAAAGGATGCTGAATTTTATCAAATGCTTTTCCTGCATGTATTGAGAGGATCATACGGTCTTTGTTTTTGATTTTGTCAATATGGTGAATTATGTTTATGGACTTGCATATGTTAAATCAGCTCTGCGTCCCTGGGATGAAAGCAACTTGATCATGATGTATGGTTTTCTTAATGCATAGCTGTTGGCTTAACCTATTGGCTAAGGTTTTATTGAGAATTTTTGCACCTGTATTCATTAGTGAAATTGGTCTGAAATTCTCTTTTTAGTTGGGTTCTTTCCTAGTTTAGGTATCAGGGTGATGTTTCCTTCATAGAATGTGTTGGGGAAGACTGCCATCTTTCTCATTTTTTTGGAATAATTTCTTCAGCAATGATATAAGTTCTTCTTTGAAGGTTTGATAGAATTCTGTTGTGAAGCCATATGGACCAGGGCAATTTTTTGTTGTGAGAGTTTTTATTGTTTCTTCAATCTCAGTTCTTGAAATCAGTCTGTTCAAAAGATCTATTTCTTTTTGGTTAAGTCTTGGTTAAGAGAGAGGGTGTAATTTCTATTTTGATCCATTTCATCCACATTGTCAAATTTGGGGGCATAGAGTTTTTTGTAGTATTCAGAGATAATCTCTTGTATCTCTGTAGCATCTGTTCTTACTTCCCCTTTATCATTTCTGACTGAGGTTACTAGAGATTATACTTTCCTGTTTCTAGTCAAAGGTTTATTGACTTTATTTATTTTTTAAAAAACTAACTTTTTGTTTGGTTAATTCTCTGAATAAGTTTTTTTGTTTTCAATTTCATTAGTTTTTGATTTGATTTTGGTTATTTCTTTTCTTCTTCTGGGTTTAGGATTAGATTGTTCTTCTTTTTCCAATTCCATAAGATAGTTTGTGAGTTTGTTGATGCGCTCTCTTTCTGTTTTTCAAATATAGGCATCCAATGCAATAAATTTTCCTCTTAGGACTGTTATGCTATATCCCACAGGTTTTGTTAACTTGTGTGTTCATTGTTGTTATATTTGAAGAATTTAACAATTTCCTTTTTTATCTCTTCCTAAACCCAGCTATCATTACACATAAGGTTGTTTAATTTCCATACCTTTGTGTGGGGATGAATGTTTTTGTTGGAATTGGGTTCCACCTGTATTGCTTTCTGGTTTGAGAAGAGACAAGGTACAATTTCTATTCCTTTAATTTTGCTGAGGTTTGATTTGTATTGTAGGATGTGATCTATTTTAGAGTATGTGCCATGGACTGACAAGAAAATATATATTCTTTTGCTTTGGGATGGTGTGTTCCATATATGTCTATTAATCCCATTTGTTCCTGGTTCACATTTAAGTCCTTTGTATCTTTGTTTAGTTTCTATTTAGAGGATCTATCCAGTTCTGTCAGAGGGGTGTTAAAGTCCCAAACTATTATGGTGTTATGGGATATCATGTTGCTCAGACCCCTCAAGGTCAGTTTCATAAATCTGGGAGCATTTAAGTTAGGTGCACAAATATTTAAAATTGAAATGTCTTCCTGTTGTATTATTCCTTTGACCAGTATGAAGTGTCCATCTTTGTCTTTTTTAACTTTAGTTGCTTTAAATATGCTTGTATCTGAGAATAAGATTGTGATTCCTCCTTTCTTCTGATTTCCATTTGCTTAAAATACTGTTTTCCATCCCTCAACCCTGAGTTTTTATTAGTCCTTCAAGGCTAGCTGTGTCTCTTGGAGATAATGTATGGATGGCTTGTGCTTTTTTATTCAATCAGCCAGCCTATGCCTCTTCAGTAGGGAATTCAATCCGTTGACATGTATCGAGAGTAATGATAAGTGTGGTAGAATTGTATTGATCTTTTTGTGTGAAAGTCTGTTGTGTAGGTTTATCCTTTGTGCCATTGTGGAAGCTAAGTTTTGGTCTTTAGCTTCTGGGTGTTCACTTTGGTGGTAGTCCATTGTGGTATTCAGTGTTAAGAAGTACTTCCTATAGAGCCTGTCTTATTGTGGCAAATTTCCTCAGTGCCTATATATCTGGAAAAGATTTGATTTCTCTGTCAATTTTGAAGCTTAGTTTAGCAAGATATAGAATTCTACTCTGAAAATTGTTTTGTTTAAGAATGTTGAAGTGATGACCATGATCTTTTGGCTTGGAAAGTTTCCATTGAAAAGTCTGCTGTCATCCTAATGGCTCTGCCCCTGTAGGTCAGTTGGCACTTGGAGAATTTTCAGGCTGCTTGTAGAAATTTCTCCTTTGTCTTGATTCTGGACAGGTTCATTACAATTTGTCTTGGAGAAGCTCTGTTATAGTTGAGATGACTCAGGATTTGATATACATCTAAAAGGAGTGTGTCAGGATCTTTTATAAAACTTGGGAAGTTTTCATTTATGATACTCTCAAGTAGGGCTTCCATACCTTTGGAACAATCTTCTTCCCTTCCACAAATCCCTATCATTCATATGTTTGAATGCTTCATGGACTCTTGTAGTTCTCTAAGTGACTGTCCTGCTTTCTCTCTCTTCTTTTCTGCTTCTATAACTACCTGGGTTAACTTGAATACTTTATCCTCTAGCTCTGATGTTCTTTCTTCTCCATGGTCTAATCTATTTTTTTAATTTATTTATTATTATTATTATTTTATTATAGATAAAAATATGCACCATAGATGTGGCCTGACCCATTCCCCTCCCTGCACCAAAACCTCGCCCCTCCCTTCCCCTTCCTTGGTCCTTTCCCCATAGTCTTGTGGTATAGTTGAGTTATAGCCTTCATGTGAAAGTTACAGTTTAGCTTCATAGTAGGGCTGAGTACATTGGATGCTTTTTCTTCCATTCCTGGGATACTTTGCTAAGGAGACTATGTTCCAGCTCCATCCATGTAAACATGAAAGTCCCCATCTTTCTTTTAGTCTGCATAGTATTCAATGGTATACATGTACAACAATTTACTAGTCCATTCATGGGTCGATGGGCACTTGGGCTTCTTCCATGACTTAGCAATTATGAATTGAGCTGCAATAAACATTCTGGTACAGATGTCTTTGTTATATTGTGACTTTTGGTCTTCTGGGTATAAACCTAGTACAGGAATTACAGGATTGAATGGCAGGTCTATTTTTAGGTCTCTAAGTATTCTCCAAACATCCTTCCAGAGGGACGTATTAGTGAGCATTCCCACCATCAGTGTAGAAGTGTGCCCTTTCCTCCACATCCACGCCAACATCTCTGGTTTTGGTATTTTGTTATGTGGGCTACTCTTACTGGGGTTAGGTGATATCTCAAAGTAGTTTTGATT
>CAUYPK010129319.1:0-20468 GCA_963574355.1 Loris lydekkerianus | reverse complement strand
TGATATACTCTGATTATTCATGTTGCCAGAGTTTATTCATTGATTTCACCTCATGATTATTTTTCCACCATTGCCTCTAGCTGTCCTCAGAGTTGGGGAGGTGCCTCTCCAAGATTAGACCCCAGCAGGATCACTCTATTGGTGCTGGATCTTTGTAGGGAGTGACCCTGTGTAGTTCCTCTGGGGCTGCCCCAGCCAGGGAGCTCTGATTATGGAAATAGTTCTGGAGTGTGACACACCTGGATCCAGCAGCAGGGTGGAGGTTGGTGCACATGGTTCTGGGAGTGCCTGGCGCCCAGTGATTTTGGCACCCAGAGCCCAAGGCTCCAGCAGTCTCTTGCCAGGAGAAGGGCTCTGTGCAGAGGCAGGGAGGGCTCTGGAGGGCATGTGTCTACCAGAGTTCCTGGCCAGACAAGCAGGGCAGTGTGGAGGAAGGGAAGGTACAGGAGGGAAGGATGCGGGATGGCGCTGCTCCTGCAGTTCCTGGTCAGGGTGTGTGGAGGCCTGGCGGGCGCAGGTTGTGGATTGGGGGTCATGGCCCAGCTCTTACCTATGTTCTGGCAGATGTTGATTGTGGTCACGGCGCAGTTCTTGTGGAGGTCCGGATGGCGCAGCTCTTACGGAGGTCCGGGTGGTGCCAGTCAACGTTTCTGTCAGAGGGAGGGGAGTACCTTCGTGTTTGTCAGCTCTCCAGAAGGCAGATGCTATCTCGCCACAGCCACAGGTCATCACTGCCACCTATATCACTGCTGCCTCCACTGACTCCGCATCTGTCTCTTTTTTTTTTCTTCTTCCAAAAATCATGGTTTTATTTGTTTGTTTTTGGAGACAGGGTCTGACTTTGTCTACCAGTCATGAAGGCAATGATCAAAGCTCAGTGCAACCTCAAATAATCCTCCTGCCTCAGGCTCCTTAGTAGCTGGGACCATAGATGCACACCACCATGCCAAGCTCATTTTTCTACTTTTTGTGGAGATAGGATCTTGTTATGTTTCTCAGGCTGGTCTTAAACTACTGACCTGCAGTGATCCTCCCCTCTTGGCCTCTCAAATTGCTAGGATTATAAGTGTAAGCCATTGCACCTGGCCCAGAAATCATGTTTTTATATAGTTGTTCTTCAATGAAATGGTACAATTTTTAAATTGTCAAAAATAGATTTGTAAGGTTATTATCATTATTCTATCCTCTTGTTTCATGACTCAATAATATTTTTTGGGTATTTTCACATAGGCTCAAAAAATGGAACAATAATGCAACCAAATATAAAGTCAACGGCAAGGTGACCCCTGCCATTTTTGCTTCAAAATTATTATATGGTGATATTTTTAATATCAAATTGCCATAGTCTTTAAGAAAAATGATTAATTCAAACTTTTTTTTAACAACCTAAGGAAATATTTAAGAAAACTTATCTCCTGTCTTGCTATAATTTTTCAGAAGTGTTTCTTATTGCTGACAGTTGTTTTGTAAAATCTCTGAGATTGGACCTCTCTTCTTGTCTTTGAATGTTGTAGTCTAGAAATATTTAGAGAGCATGCTGTTATGTCTGACAAGTCCTTGAGGCCATAAGAAAGGCTAGCTCTTTTCCCAGCACCAATTTGATATTTGTTACGTATCCAGGGTAGAATTTAGGAGACCTGGGTAGTATGATCAATACGTGATTTTGAGAATTGCTCAGAACTCCATTTTAACTCCCCCCACCCTCCAAACAGCCTTTAAAATCAGAAACTCTGGCATAGCACTCTCCAACTGTGCCACAGAAGGACATAAGGATGTTGGTGCTTTTTCCCGTCTATTTTTGTCTCCTACCAAATCATAGCCCTGGAAGGGAGCTTTAGAAGTCATCAATCTGTTCTGTTGCCTTCATGCTCAACATCACAGAGGGGAGATAATCAACCCTGGCCTAAAAGGCGAGCCAGTGAAAAGTATTTTAGAATCAACCAAGTATCTGTGCTTACTATGTACATGGAATGATATGGAAAAAACACAGAAAACTATATGACATTACTCATATACACCAAGAATCTTACATTTCATTTGGAGAGAACAGATACATGTCTGTACATAAAACCACTGGCAACACTACTGAATTCAGAGTAGAACATAAAGATCTAACTTCCTGACCTTTGCAAATATGCACTCATGACATCCTGTCATATGATGTTATCAGTTCATCCCTGGGAAATTCTAATTGCTAGTTAATTCCATGTACTTCTGAGTTTATTTATTTATTTTTTTTCTTTGTTAGCAAAGCATGCTTAGAGGATCACTACTGAGTTCTAAAGTCCTTATTGCATGATGGGTAAGCAGGTCTGTAGTGGCTCAGGCCTGTAATCCTAGCACTCTGGGAGGCCAAGGTGGGTGGATCCCTTAAGCTCAGGAGTTTGAGACCAACCTGGGCAAGAGACTCTATCTCTGCTAAAAATAGAAAAACTTACTAGGCATCGTGGAGGGTGCCTGTAGTCCCAGATGCTTAGGAGGTTGAGGCAGGAGGATGGCTTGAGCCCAAGAATTAGAGGTTGCTGTGAGCTATGATGCTACAGCACTCTATGCATGGTATTCTACACAGAGCATTCTACCCAGGGCAACAGAGTGAGACTCTGTCTCAAAAAAAAAAAAAAAAAAAAAGAGGAAGCTGTAGCTCATGCTTGAATTCTGTATTCTGAGCACTCTGGGAGGCCAAGACAGGTGGATTGCTTGAGCTGCTCAAGAGTTTGAGACCAGCCTGAGCAACAGCAATACCCCATCTCTAAAAAACAAGCTGGGTGTTGTGGTGGATGCCTGTAGTCCCAGCTACTTGGGAAGCTGAGGCAAGGGATTGCTTGAGCCCAAGAGTTTGAGGCTGCTGTGAGCTGTGATGCTAAGGCACTCAAACAGGGGGGACAAAGTGAGACTCTTTCTCAGACAAACAAACAAACAAACAAACAAACAAACAAAAAGAATAAGAAGAAGTTAAATGAATATTCTTGAAATAGTTGGCTTGGATAAAAGTTTTGATTTTAGCAATTATTAATGGAGTGGCCTCAGACAAGTTATAATGTTTCTGCCTTACAATTTCTTATGTGTTAAATGGAGAAAAAAAATAATAGTATCTACCACCTAGTGATGGAAGAGTTACATGTTGAATTTTCAGAATAGTCCCTGATGTCAGGTGAGTGCACATCATGTTAACTGGTGTTTGTACAATAATCAGTGAAATATTAATATTTGACTATGCCTCTAATGTCCCATTTCCCCTAACTCCATCTGCCTGCTTTTCTCCTGGTAAAACTTCTCCAACTGTGTGAATATGAGATAAGTCATTAACTATGGTCTCACAGTATGATTTCACAACTGACCCAGTCCTTCTCATCGGTTTTTAATGCCATCCTTCCTCTAAATATGGTATGAATAGGAAAAATGTAGGTCAATTATTACTTCTAATACTGCATCCCAAGTTTGTAAGAATGTTTCATAAAAAAATGTGAACAAAACACAACCCTCTGCCTCTAAGATCTTACTGTCCAGTAGGAAAGACCAACACATTGACAGCTTTCTTGTTTCCTCAGTAAGTATGAAAGGAACAGCCATGGGGTCACCAGGCATTTGAGAAAAAGCATGCAACATGAAAATAAAACTGACCCTTAAGGAAACAGAGATAATTCTAGGAGAAAAAAAAAAAAAAAGTTACACAGAAACTATGACTAGTATACCCAGACAGATTCAAGAAGATACCGATCATCATCATGGGGCAGTGAAGTGACACAAGACAGGTCAGAAAGTGATGTTGAGATTAGTCTTAAGAGGTCATCCAAGTCAGAGAATGGAGGACTTACGTCCATTTTCTTGATAGTGTTTTTCAAAAGCTTAAGTTTGTTCTGGACTTTAGCTTCCAATTTTGTGAACTGGCCTGTGACTGTGTTACCATCATTCTATTCCCTATGCATGCTCTTTCCCAAATCATTAGTCATTGGTAAAGTCCTAGCACTTCATGTTCATTTCTTTGGAAGATATCCAGTTTAATGCTTTGGTGGGATATTGTGTGTGCATGCACTCATGTGCATGTCTACACATAGTATAATGGGTTTGTTTTTCTATGTTCTATTTTAGAGAGTTGTATCTCTTTGGCTATGCACACACTGCAACAAATGGGATCACACAATATTGAAATTTGAGAAGCTTAAAAGTTAGCTCAACTTACTGATGAGGAAACAGGCCCAGAAATGTTTCCATGGATCACGTGGTCTGCTGGACTCTGACCTGATAAACACCAAATTAGAATGATGAAAGGTGCAGGAAGACAGAGTGATCTTTAGTAGGAAAGGGGTTTGAGCTGAGCCTTCAAGGACATGTACAAATGACATACAAAAAAGGGTTTCTGCTTGCTTCTATTTGTAAAGTAGATCAATTATAAACAAACTATTAACAGCAAAAATGTGTAAGGTTTATTTGATATTGGTGAGTCGATGAGAGAAGGATTTATAGAAGACAGTGGTCCCCATCCTTTTAGGCACAAGGGACCTATTTCATGGAAGACAATTTTTTCACAGACTGAAGATAGGGGCGAATTAGATTCTCATAAGGAGGGCCCAGCCTAGATCCTTCCCATGCACAGTTTCTGGTAGGGTTTGCACTCCTATGAGAACCTAATGATGCTGGTGATGTGACAGGAGGCAGAGCTCAGATGGTGATGTGAGCGATGGGGAGTGATTGTTTTAAATACATATGCTTAGCTCACTCACCTACTGCTCACCTCCTATTGTGTGACTCGAGTTCCTAATGGACCACAAACTGGTACTGGTCTGTGACCTGGGAGTTAGAGACTCAAGGGTCATTAATACCAGAGAAAAGGATTTTTATCCTTTTAGCAATGGGGGTCACCAAGGATTCTTTAAGGGAGGGTAGCATGTTTGGTAGAGTTTCAGGAGAATATATCTTGTGTTTTTAAATGAGATTGGTTGTGTTAGAAAAAAGGACTGGATGCAGGAAGACTAAATGGTGCCATTGAAATCATCTATGAATGAGAAAAACTAATATTCTCTGTAGATTTTTTTTTTTCTCTTTGGAGCCATTACATAATAAGGCATAGAGGGAAAAAGTCAGGAAAGAATCTTACCTTGTTTTTTTAAATGTCTATAAAAGGGTTTTTTTTTTTCTCTTAACTCCTAAATATGTTTTGACCTTCTTTCTGCCTTAAAGCACAGCTGGTCTTTTCTGGGTTTCTCTGATGAGTTCCCAGACATTCTTTTTCCTGTTCTTTTTCTATCTGTATTATTGATGCCATTCCTTTCCTTTTTGTTTATACTGTGTTATACACCAGGAGCCCTATAATTACATCCTTAGCCCTCTTTCTTTCACACTCCAGATTCTCCTTGTTAAAACTACTCTCATACTGGGCTTTGGATTTCACCTGTGTTCTGGGTCTCCTTGTCTCCATCATGGTCACTCCACTGAACTTCAGACCCACATTTGAGTCTGGATGAACCCAGACAATCCAAATCTAAAGGGTCCTGAATAATCTCATCTCACCCCTCAATCTACTTCCTCTAACTTTTCTTCCTCTTGGACTCCTCATCCTGGTCCCAGTTTCTGTCAAAATTGTACCAAAGCTGGGAACTTGGATGTCTCTGTAGATTTCCTCCCACCTCTCACCTACCTTATGGTACTAGCATCTAAAATATCATATCTACTTAAATAATCTTTGTGGTTTCTCCCTATGTATAAGATAAAATTCACACTCGTAGTAGGATAAATATGGATGGAGGTCAGCACTTAAGTTCAAAAATTCCTCCTAGAAAAAGTGCTGCATACTTCATTCCTGAATATCACTATGGTCACCTTCAAAGTACTCTCCTTGGGAAGCTATGCACTGATACCAGAGCCTAGTCCATGCTTAAAAGCAATTTTAGAATTCTTTTTCTGGAATGGACATCAGAGCCATTATTGTACAGCACACAAAAACACACAACAATAATGAAGGCCATTCAGTAACGTGTCGATGCAAACACAGCTGTGAGACACTGATATACCAATGTTACATAGCCTTACTGAGTTGTTTGTACAGTGTTGCCAACGTAAGTGCAGAGGGGCAAGTTCACAAACTTAATTGTCAGACCTTCATTTATTCCTTAATAACATGGCCTCATATTCCATCTGGAGTCATATTGCACCAGCCCACCCTGATCACTCTTTTGCTTTAGGAACACCTGCATTTATGGTGCTGTGCGATGCTCACACACCAACCTCCTCATTCATCCAGGCTTGGATACACTATCAGCCTTCCTGAGACATCTCCCCCAACCCACTAGCTTGGATGAGGCCACTTTCCTCTCTGTGCCCTGCCATCTTGTTAATTCTCCTTCTTACTTGGTCTTTTTGTTACTGCTGTGGTTTCTGCTTCTTTCTAGGGCTGCAGAATTGTTGAAAATAAGGGCCTTATCTTAGTCATCTTTGTCCTAGGGCCTAGCAAGCTCCCCTATAAAAGTCTGTTAAATTGAAAAAGTTTACTGGGGGGATTTTGCCCTTTCTGATGTTATCATCCTAATTATTGGAAGACACAGAAAGCCTGGGAGGAGAATTGATTTCTAATGAGCGCCTCTTTTGTGCCATATCCTTCTCAATGTGGTTTATATGTATATTTTCTCATTTGATCCTTGCAGGGACCTCATAAGATTAGTATTATTATCCCCACTTACATATGAATAAAATGAAGTTCAGAGAGTTTGAGCCACTGGCAGATGCTAATTTATAAATTCCAGGTCTTGGTAGTCAATGAAAACTAGGACAAAGACTCGAATTAACTTTATGTTACCCTAAAGCCATAAAGATATTTAATGACTCAGAAGAACGTGAAGTGGTTTGAGTTCTACGGGGAAAGTTATATGATAATGCCATTTTCTTCTTCAAGAATCCTTTCATTGCCTGGTTTTTGTGAAATAACTGAGTTCTAATTCTTCAGCCTGGCTTTGAAAAGCCTCAATATTCATTTCTGTTCTTCACTCCCATTTCTTCTCCCAGAGTATTCCATCTCTCTGAATGTACACAGCTTTCTACCTGTCTAGCTCAGTTCACTCTCTTTCTCCAACCTGGAATGTACTTTTTCAGGTGTATACATGCAATATTAATTATCTTACTTAACTATATAATAATTAAATATATGACTATTTCACACTTTGAGAGAAATTAAATTCTTAATGGACCACCTTGAAAACTCTAGGCTCTGGCATCTTGGGAATCTGGTGTCTTGGTACTTTTAAAGTAAAACATAGCTAGGCATTGTGGCTCATGCGTTAACTAGCACTCTGGGAGGCCAAGACAGGTGTATTGCTTAGCTCAGGAGTTTGAGACCATCCTGAGCAAGAGTGAGACCAAACTAGAAAAACTAGTTGGGCATTGTGGCAGGTGCCTATAGTCCCAGCTACTTGGGAGGCTGAGGCAGGAGGATCATTTGAGTCCAAGAGTTTGAGATTGCTGTGGGCTCTCCTGCCACGGTATTCTACCCAGGGCAACAGAGACTCAGTCTCAAAAAAAGAGAGGGAGAGAAAAGAAAGAAACTGGAAGAAGAAGAAGAAAAAAAACATAGTCATATTAGTAAACTTTTTAAGTTTTTCTTTTTTTTTTTTTAAGCTGGTAACCTCCAACTCCTTAGAAACATTGCTAAAACTTAAGGACACAGAAAATATGTTGTGGTGGTTGTTTGCTTTTTTTTTTTTTTTTTTTTTTCAGTCAACTTATTCTAAGACATCATTCTGAACAAACTTGCCCAACTCATCCACCTCCTACTCTAATTTTTATTCCCTCAATTCTTTCCCTACCTCTTGCCCAGTTTAGTTGTCTATAGTCCTGGCCTTGGCAAAACATCACGATTGTCCCATTTATCAGCCTGCTGGATTTGGTCCAGAATTAGCTACAACTTTGTTTCATTCTCCAGTTTTCAGTCAATTTCTAGTCCAGCATATATAGTCCAGTAATTACACAGTTAACACAATGGAGCATAATGTATACTTCCCAGCACATTCAACTCTCTGTCTTTTGATTACAATTCACTCGCTTAGGGTAGCGGATGAGAGAGAGCATCTCTAAAGATGATTGAAGCACAGCTGTGGGGTGGATCCTCCCTCCAAATGTAAACCAAAGGGTTGGGGCTGACCTCGGAGCAACTTGAGAGATGGCACTCTCTGGGATAATTCTCCCCCAACACACACATTCCTCCTCATCCCCACAGAAGCAAATCTACTTCGGTTCGTGTATATTTTATACAAGGTTAAATGTTTTCATAGTTTGTGTGTACAACTTGGGCGTGGACTTTTATTTCTCTAGATGAGTAATGGTCAACACGTGTGGCATTCAGAGAAATAGCACATTAAAATCATGGGTAGTGTTTTGAGCAGTGTGGCTCTCTTCCTCCGGGAGTGCGTGCAACCTCTCAGGAGAACAAAAGAGAAAAGAAAAAATTTAAAAAAATCAAACAGCTCAGAGTGACAGGGGATTGTTGTACTCACAGCCTCTTCTCTGCAATCCCCTAAATTTAAGTATCTCTGACACCTTTCTTTCATTCTTCATTGGCCACTCAGTTGGAGACCAAATCTGACCGGATTGAACTCCCTTGGAAAGAGGGCTTGACCTGACTTGTTGCAAGACTGTTATTGGTCTTTATTTATCCCACTCAATGTGAAAATGCATGGGGTTGTTCAAGTTTTTTATATTCAAGTGCTTGATTAGAGAGTGCCATCCTCAATCTCCCCAGAGTGTTCTGTGTTACAGAGCTTATCGTATATATATCTTTTGTGAAATCTGAAAAAATTGTGGCTGTTGAATACATCTGGCCAGAGGATCTTGGAATAAATGATTATGACTTGGAAGGAAAGAGATATGATCTTGAGTTTAACCAACCTCTATACCACATCCTATCCTGCCCACGAGCATAGTCTAGCACTGTGCACAGGTGATTCTTAAGTGTTACCAAGATCTCAGATCTGTTTATCCCCTTTCTTCCCTTATCATTCTCCCTAATTTCTATAGCCCATTATTAAAATCACTTTCATTTACTTGTTCTTCCTGATTGCACCTGTTGCTATATCGCCCTCTATGCTTACCCAACTATCTGTCTACTCCATACTTTCACCAAAGCTGCAGAATGTTGTTAGGAGAAAAAAAAAAAAATCACATAATTGTGTTGACTTGTATCACTTAAATTCATCACCACAACCTCTACTAGACGGTGTTGTGTAGCCCTGCTGTACTTCACTTCCCTGGTCTTTGCATGCTGATGTGATCATGCCACACATTCATAACTGTCTTATAAAATGTCTATATTCAGTTACTCATTTTGCTCGGCTTTTTCAATGCATACTTTTTTGAAAATTTATAAGCAGAAAATGAAAATGAGTTATTCATCTTCCCTCCACCCAATCCACCAACCTAGCTGCATCTACCTGTATGAGCTGTGGTCCCTAAGACCCAAGCCACAGACCCGGTCCATGGCCTGTCAGGAACCAGGCCACACAGCAGGAGGTGAGCGGCAAAGCTTTCTCTGTATTTACAGCCACTCCCCAGGGCTAGCATCACCACCTGAGCTCCACCTCCTGTCATCAGCTGCAGCATTAGATTCTCATAGGAGTGTGAATCCTACTGTAAACTGCACGCAAGGGATCCAGGTTGCACGCTTCTTATGAGAATGGAATGCCTGATGATCTGAGGTGGAGATGTAATGTGCTTGAATCATTCTGAATCTTTTCCCCACCTTCCTGGTCAGTGGACACGTGGTCTTCCATGGAACCAGTCCCTGGTGCCTAACAGGTTGGGAACTTCAGTGCATATAGCATTTCTTCTCTCCTATTTTATAATAGATGTTCTGTCTCCTTTCCTAGCTGAAGCCATCCCCTCCACGTCTGTTGCCTCCTCCATCTTCCTGAAGGAAGGTCCTCCGGTTATTCTCTCTCTTTCTCTCTGTTCCCCTTTCTCAGGCTATTAACTTATTCACTGACTTCTTTCCACCTGCACCCAAATATGCCGTGATATTTCCCAGACCCCACTAGCTCTCAGGGTGTTCATCCCAACTCAATTTAGGACAAAAGTTACTGGTATGTTTCCCTCCACTTTCTCTCCCCACTCCAATCCCATCAGGCCAATGCTGCTACCATTCACTAATATTGCTCTTGTCAGGGCTCCCAAAAATCTATACGGAGAAAAGACAAGCAGCGGACACTTCTCTGGCCTCATCCTAACCTTTCAGTTGTCCCACATTTGACCTCTCCCTCCTAGGTTTTCTTCTCTTGACTTCTGTAACAACCCAATCTCCCGAGTTTTTCTGACCTTCCTGGTTGTTTCTTCTCATAGCCTTCTCATAGCACTCCAGACCTCAATGCTATACCACTTTCTCCTCCTTGTTGCTCTGGATCAGTGATTTTCAACCAGTGTGTCATGAGAGGATCTTAGGTGAGCTGCAAAAATTTTTAAAGATTGGGCGGCACCTGTGGCTCAGTGAGTAGGGCCCTGGCCCCATATACTGAGGGTGGTGGGTTCAAACCTGGCCCTGGCCAAACTGCAACAACCGGGCGTTGTGGCAGGCTCCTGTAGTCCCAGCTACTTGGGAGGCTGAGGCAAAAGAATTGCCTAAGCCCAGGAGTTGGAGGTTGCTGTGAGCTGTGACGCTATAGCACTCTACCGAGGGCGATAAAGTGAGACTCTCTCTCTACAAAAAACAAACGAAAATTTTAAAGATCATTCATTAAATTATTTTCAAAAGATGTTCAAAGCACAATAGGTATATTCATTTTTCCCCCTCTTCTTTTTGATCAACATAATTTAAGTGTGCCGTGGAAGTGTAACTTTAGGTTCAAGTGTGCTGTGAGATTAAAAAAAAAAAAAAATGTAGAAAGACACTGCTCTAGATGATCTGTGGCTTTAAGTAAGACTCTAAACCTATACTCCACCTCTAGGTCTTGAGCTCTGGATTTATAGATCTAATTGTCAATATAACCTTCCACTTGAAAGGTGAGTAGGCACCTCCAACTTAACACACAAACACAGAGCTCTTTATACTCAGCTCCTAAGTTGTTCTTCTCTAATACTACTCCCTATCTTCAGGAGTAGCAAGCACCACCATCTGCCAGTTCAAGACAAAATCTAACTCTCTCTTTCTCCTTACTAGTTAACATAACTCGTAAGGAGGTCTTATCATCCCCACATCCAAAACATGCCAGGATTCCATTCCCATCTCTCCATTTCCCCAGTGTAAGCGCCCGTATTCCTCACCTCAACTACTGCAGAGCTGCTTGTCTTCCTAGGAACACTCCTGCATTTTTGTCATTGACTTTGTCCACAGCAGCTAAAGCAATATAAGGAGGGTGCCTCCCAAAACAGACACTTTTTAAGAAAGGAAAACAACTATATTGAATTTGTAATACTCAAGTCATGTTTGACTTCTGCAATTCCAAGACGTGCTCAATGTGACTTGTATCTATCTTCTGTTATCTGTTACTAATTCTTTCCTAAGCTGTGTATACATTTTTGTGGCACCCTCTGTATAAACATGTATATGTGTGTCTTGGTTCCATGTCACTTAAATAATTCTGAACCCTTTGCGTTGGCCCACGGAACCAATGATCTGGGCCCTGTTTTTCTATCTCTGTATCCCGACCTCTTCTCACCCTCTGTCTCCCACACCTTCACTCTCCCACTGCCTCTCAGCCTGGTTGCTTTCACCTCCTCTTCATAAACCCATCAAGTTCATTGCCGCATCAGGGCATTGGAACTTCCTCTAAGCCCTGCCTATGATCTCCCCTCCCAGATCTCTACAAGCCTGGTTCTTCTTCATCACTCAGGTTTCAATGTAAAAGTCTTCCTCCCACTCACTCTCTGTTGCATCCCTCTGTGTGACAGCAGTTAGATTCTTGATTGGAACTTCTCCATCAGCGCTCACATTCAGCAGTGAATCGGTTTTATTTTTCCTCCTAAATCTATCCATTCCTCTTCCCACTGCTAACAGCCTGATAGAAGCCCCCTCCTATACTGCTTGGACTATAGCAGTAGCCTCTCAGCCATCTTCCCACATTTGTGTTTATTCCTTTCCTATCTATGCACATCCAGTGACACAAGTGCTTAACTTAGGCGGCTGCAGTGGGTGCTCATTGCTCTTAAGGAGAATTTCCAGATCCTTAAAAGGTCCTGCAAAGTCCCCGAGTGGTTTGGCCCCGACATGTCCCTTTAGCTCCACCTTTTTATGCATAAGAATTCTCTCAGTTTCTAGCATGAATCCAAGGTACTCAATTTTGATATGAGGACAATTAACGACAATTAAGTTCATGGGGGGGGAGGACAAGCAGAGAGAGGGAAGGAGGGAGGGGGTGGGGCCTTGGTGTACGCCACATCTTTTGGGGGCAAGACATGATTGCAAGAGGGACTTTACCTAACAAATGCAATCAGTGTAACCTGGCTTCTTGTACCCTCAATGAATCCCCAACAATAAAAAAAAAAAAAAAGAATTCTCTCAGTTTCTTAGATATTACACAGCCCTTTCCAATCAAGCAATTGCTTTTTCCTTGACTTGACATATCACTTTACCCTCTACCTTTTGGTCTTTTAAGTCCCATTCATCCTTCAAGTCTTAGCTGAGAAATCAGTTTCTCAAGAAAGCCTTTCCTGACGACCCTCCACCCCAAGACTGGAGCTGCCCCTTTTTTCATACAATATCATAGCGTCCTGCCCTGCTCATTCATAGTATACAACGTCATAGCAACTGGGATTGCTCATTCATGCACATGTCAGGATTGTATCTAGTCCATTCATCTTTACTGTCCATCTGCTTATGAGAATAGTTTCACCAGTCATGGTAAATGGTTGTGGAGCCAGATTGCCTGGGTTCTAAATCCTGATTCCTTAAGTGAGCTACGTGTACTTGAGTAGATTATTTGTAGACTTTCCCAATGTGAAATTAAGGTCATTACAGTTTCTACCATATAGATTTATCTTAAGGTTTAAACGAGTTAATAAACATAAAATACTTCATATAAGACCTGGTGGATACTAAACACTCAATAAATCATAAGGATTGTCATCACCATTATGAGCACTGGGATTATTACATCTGCCTCAGTCACCACAGCACATCTACTAAAATATTTGTTGAATATGTAAATCATATTTTTCATGAATCAATTAAAATTAGGAGTAACCTTATTAAATGCCTAGATGCACTCTAGGCTTTGGGGAGGATGTAGAGATTAGTAAGATAGAGTTTTCACAATCATGGAGTTTTTAGCTGGGTGAATGAGGGTGAGATAGACAAATGGGGTCTTCTCAAAGGGAAGACCTGCAGTTTACATGCCTTTGTGCTTTGGATATTTTCCTAGGAGCCCAGCTCACAGCTTGTGCTCCAAATGTATACACTGAACTATCCTCTACCCCACTGTTGTACAGAGGAAAGAATGGGGTGCTCTGAAGAGCACTAGTCTGAATGGTGCTTTGAACACAGGGAGATTTTAAATAGGTAGAATTCAGGGGCTGGAATGTGAAGTGACAGGAAGTGTTCTAAGAAAGGCACAGAGCTGGGAAAAGGCATGGAGAACACAGCCTCGTGATTGGACAGTGTCCTCGTAGTGTGGTCGTGGAACCAGCAGCATCTGTGTCGTCTGAGACTTGTTAGGGATGTACATTTTGGGGCCTCCCCCCAGAAGTACTGAATCAGGAAATTTTGGAAGTGGGCCCCAGTGATATATGTTTTAACAATCCCACCAGTTGAATCTGATGCTCATCTAAGTTTGAGAATTATTGGTCTAGAGCACTGCATCCTCACTGGTGATCTATGAACATCTAGAGAGTTAGAAAGGTGTTCCAAGGGACTCATGTGGTGACAATGACAGAGCAAGTCAAGAGTCCCCCCCGCCTCATACTCCCAGTAGGCAAGTGGGACACTTATTAAAGAGATCAGAGTCAGCATGGTTGTGACTTGGCCAAATACCAGTAGTTTCAATCTTCATATAGTTTTTAATTTTCTTTTCAAGATTTTTCTTTCAGCCACACATTGGGGTAGATAAAGGGGACTTTGGCTTAATACATAATATAAGGAAACTAATACTAGAATATAAGTTATTAAGAGGCAAATGGTAGACTCAGCGCCTGTAGCTCAAGCCGCTAGGGCGCCAGCCACCTACACCGGAGCTGGTGGGTTTAAATCCAGCCTGGGCCTGCCAAACAACGACAACTACAACCAAAAAAAAGCCAGGTGTTGTGGCAGGTGGCCTGTAGTCCCAGCTACTTGGGAGGCTGAGGCAAAAGAATCGCTTAAGCCCAAGAGTCTGAGGTTGCTGTGAACTGTGACGTCATAGCACTCTACCGAGGATAACAGCTTGAAACTCTGTCTCAAAAAAAAAAGCAAATGGTAATATTTCTGCAAATCTGGCTCAAGTTTATTTTTACCATATCCACAAATCAAATATCAAAGTTCTTATAAAGCTCCTCATAGATATCTCAAATGCTTTAAAAAATAACAGAGAAAAAATATAGTAATAATCATATTTTGTTTGGCGTTCATCTAATAAAAATGTGTTATTTAGAAGATGTTTCCAAATAACAGCCTGAAAATTCCTTTCATATCATCGTTAGAACTTAGCAATTACGAAAAATGAACCAATTGATTTTTAAACTGCAAAATGCAGGAATTCTAAATATCAGCCACTAACAGAGTCACTTCCTGGTGATGTAACACGTCATTAAAACTTATTCTACATCAGTCTCCAAATTGCATACAGTATCATTTTGAAATTTATTATGAAGCCATCCTTTCTTTCTTACATAATTATGGTAAATCAGACAGTGTGTGTCATATAATAAATGGGAAACAGCCAAAATATTTTACACATAGAATACATTATAATAGAAGATCATATTAAATAAATTTTGTAGTATCTTCAATAATGCACTGCTCTAAACATTTTTTAAAACCCCTTTTCACTTACAATTACTTCATTTTTTTCTGTGAAAAAATTTAAGGGAAATTATCCACAAGATTTTTTTTTTTTTTAAATTAGAGACAGAATGCTGTGATGTCACAGCTCACGGCAACCTTCAGCTCTTGGGCTTAGGCGAATCTCTTGCCTCAGCCTCCTGAGTAGCTGGGACTACAGGCACCTGCCACAATGCCCGGCTAGTTTTTGTTGCAGTTTGGCCAGGGCTGGGTTTTGAACCCATCACCCTTGATATATGGGGCTGGAGCCCTACTCACTGAGCCACAGGCACTGCCCTATCCGCCAAGATTCTTATGAGAAGGGTTCATGATTGATAACAACCTGGGAATGCTGGACAGAGTGTAGGGTATAGGGGTCTGGGTGCTGGGAGAGAATCGAGGTCCAGGAAAGATACTAGAAAAACCAGAAAGATGCTGCAGAGAATCAGTCTAAGAGATCTGCAGCTTGTGGGAAGTTTTTAGATCCCAAGCACATGTAGAATGCAGAGTTTTGAAAGAGAGATTCTTTTGTTGGAGAGAGAAACAGCTACAACTCTGAAATATAATGTAAAATATACTGTACACACCAGTAAGCAGAATGCTCATTAAGTGCTCTAAGTCCCCTTCTAAAAGATTCTAAAGCCATTGTTCTATTCAGGGAAAATCCTGTGCTCTGGGTCCCTCTGGGACGTAGGTCCGTTTGCTACCCATGTAGTCCATCTTCCCCCTTCCATTCACCTTTCATTAGTGAATGGATGAAGAAAACGTGGTAAAACTGTATCCATCTGCTATAACTAGAGTGCCCCAGGATGGGTGGTTTCAACAACAGAAATTTATTTTCTCACAGTTGCTGGGAGGTCAAGATTAAGGTACAGCAGATGAGATTGGTTTAGGGTGAGGCCTCTCTTCCTGGCTTGTAGCCTACGTCTTTTTTCTATTTTTTTTTTTTTTTTTGCAACAGAATGTCATTCTGTCACTTTTGGTAGAGTGCCATGGCATCATAGCTTGTAGTAACCTCAAACTCTTGGGGTTCAAGTGATCCTCTTGCCTCAGCCTTTCAAGTAGCTGGGACTACAGGCTGCCCGCCATGACACCTGGCTATTTTTGGAGACAGGAGTCTCCCTCTTGCTCAGGCTAGTCTCCAACTCCTGAGCTCAAGAAGTCCATCCTCCTTGGCCTCCCAGAGTTCTGGTATTATAGGCGGGAGCCACTGTGCCCTGCCGTGTTGCCAGTCTTTACATGGTCTTTCCTCTGTGTTCACCCAGGAAAGAAATAGTCAATGTCCCTTTTTCTTACAAGGGCACCAAACCCTATCAGATTAGGGACCCATCCTTATCACCTCCTTTAACTTCTTCAAGACCCTATCTCCAAAAATAAGTCACTTTGGGGGTTAGAGCTTCAACATACTAAATTTGGGGAGATACCAGTGCATAATACAACCTGTTCACTCACATCTGTTTCCACCTTCCGTGTCTCTCCTTACCTCTGCCATGGTCACATCTAATTGATGTGTCTTGGTCAGCGTGTGCTCCTACAGTAAGAGCCACTGGTCCTGTGGTTGAAACAGTATTTCTTTCTTGTAGTTCTGCTGCCTGAAACTGTGAGATCGGTGTGCCAGCATGATGGGTTCTTGTTTAGGCTGTTTCTGGTTTGCAGACTGCCATCTTTTTGTGGTCCTCTTCTGTGGCACAAGATAGTGAGACAGAGAGAGAGACAGAGGTCGAGCTCTGTCCTGTCTCTTCTTATATCCCTTCACGAGGGCTCCAACCTCATGACCTAATTACTTCTCAAAGGCCCCCAGCCCCAGTACCATCAAAATGAGGATTTGGGTTTTGCTATAAGAACTTTTTCGTTTTTCGTGAGACAGAGTCTCACTTTGTCACCTTGGGTAGAGTGCTGTGGTGTCACAGCTCACAGCGACCACAGACTCTTGGGCTCAAGTGATCCTCTTGTCTTAGCTTCCTGAGTAGCTGGGACTGCAACGTGCCCACCACGGCACCTGGCTATTTTTTGAGATCATCTCACTCTTGCTCAGGGTGGTCTCCAACTCCTGAGCTCTGCCTGCCTGTCAGCCTCCCAGAGAGCTAAGACTACAGGGGTGAGCCATTGCCCCTGGCCCTTCGCTAGAGGAATTTTGAAGGAGATACAAACATTCAGTCCCTGGCAGTGGGCTACACTGCCTGAGCTTTGTTTTCTATTTCTTTGGTAGTCACAGAACATTGTACATGTCCCCCTTTTGCACACCTGTAACATTGGTCACTACACTCTTCTTATACCATGTGAAAACCAGCGGTCAAGGTAAGACTAGATTTGCAAAAGAATCTTGGTAAATCCTTTTGGCTTGTGTTGTATAGATGAGACTCACAACACTGCTGAGAGCAAATACTATTTTAAAAACACCCAGTTTTTAGCCATTAAAGAGAATGTTGAGTCTGACCATAAGGAGGTGACTCCCAAACTGTTTTCCACCTTTATTACTCTTCTGAGGATCTTGGTGACATTGGAGGATCAGACAGCCCACATCTTCATGCTCACTCCTGGGGAACTTTGCTCTCTATAGGGACAGAATGGAGGCAACAAGCTAGACCCTCAGTCTCTAAGCCTCATCACTATTTTGGGGACTCAGATGCCACATAATATAGCTTTCACACTAGGCAAATGCAAATATATTCCACTGTATTTCTTTTTCTATGTCTGATTTTTTTTTCTTTCTTCTTCTTTTTTTTTTTTCTGCAGTTTTTGGCTGGGGTCGGGTTTGAACCCACCACCTCCGGTATGAGGGGCTGGCACCCTACTCCTTTGAGCCACAGGCACCGCCCTCTGTGTCTGTTTTGATGATTGACACTTATCAGTACCAATCGGTGCACAGAAAAGGGAAGTTTGCTAAATTGGGCTAGGGTTAGGATTACTCCATGAAAAGGAACACCTTCAGGGCTTTTGAAGATTTCCAGTAAGGAAAACTTTAAATGCAAACAATTAATTAAATGAATCTTAATTAAAAATTAAGATTTGTGCAAAAATAACATCAAGATATATATTGATATTATGTACTTCTTATATGTATATATCATATTTTAGGTGATATATTAATTTTATATATATAAATGCTATATATATATATATATATATCCTTTAAAATTCTTTGTTATATTAAATACTGAATATACTATTTTAAGATATTTGCACAAGCTAAATTAGCCTGATACAATTAAGGTGAGATTTATTTTTGTTTTTTACTTAACATGTGTCTTTCTTGTTGGAATTGTTTTAGTAATAAAATACATGACTTTTAGATAGAAAAGGAAAGAGCAAGAGAGAGAGAAGAAAAGAGAGAGGGAGAAAAGAAGAGAAGGAAAAAGTCCAGCTAAGAGTGTTGGTATAGCTGCATGCTTTCTATTTTGGCTTGACAAACTATGCTGATTATAGAACTTCTTAAAAGGTCATTTGGTAAAATGAAATAAATGACTTGGAAAAAATAATCCTAAGGGAAAATTGTTTTGAACAATTAAATCATACTAATAATAATTTAAACCGCTTTGCAATTAGTCTTTTTATGAACATGCTCAACTCTAAAATGATTCTTACAGCAATGAATCTTGGCAACCAATTAATGATTGGTCTAGTTTAATTTATTTAATTTTCTTAAGGGGAGAGAAATCTGAAGAAGATTCATAGAAATGATAGCCATTCAAACACAGTAATAATTATTGAAAGCATATGACATAGATTTTTATTACAAATTAAAATGTTGTACCTTTCTTTTCATCTGAATACACAGTAATAACTTTGAAGCAGCCTGCATTTTTATACTGAAAGTAAGTCTGCACGATGAAGCTTATTATTTTCACTTATTAAAGAAAGAATCTAATAAACTCTTTTCAGTAATCATTGCTAACTTTATTTAGAAACAAAGTATCACCATCTGCATTGTGGTGATTATAACAATTTTGTGATTACATTAAATGAAAAAACATTCTCTTTTATTTAAATATACACTTAAATTTATTTTTATAAGTAAACAGTAGGGATGAAGTTGCCACAACACTGGTTATTAGTGATACTTACCAGCACAAATTTCTCTCTCTCTCTGTATATAATGACTGCAAAGTTAAAAAACCAGATTTCGTGAATAGTTTATGGGATGTCTTATTATATGGGCTTCTGTGAAATTATACAAATACATGTGACGTTTGAGGTTCACTATGAATTATCTTACACATAAAATATCTTATATCTTCCATAATATGAATTTATTTATGCTTCACCAAAAATAAGAGAAAACTTAAGACCAAATATATCTGTTTTATTTAACACATTGGAGGAAGATGACGGGATTGAAAAGAAAGGATAGAAAAACTGAGATTAATTACTAGCATTCATATGTAATTTTTAAAACTCAACAAGTGTCATTTATTTCTCAAATGGTACCAGTGATTAAGAGTTCAATAACAGAGTTTCGAGGTGGAGTGTGGTGGCTCACACCTATAATTCCAGCACTTAGGCCAAGGTAGAAGGATCACTCGAGACCAGGAGTGTGAAACCAGCCTGGACAACCCTGTCTCTACAAAAAAAAAAAAAAAAAAAAAAAAAAGTTAATGTTTTATTTTGATGTAATTTCAAACCTACAGAAAAGTTGCAAGAACAGTAATCAGAACTACCATTTGATCCAGAAACCCCACTCCTGGGTATATATACCCAAAGGAGAAAAGGTCATTTTATAAAAAGAACACCTGTAGCACAATTCACAATCACAAATATATAGAAACCACACAAGTGTCTTCAAAACATTTTTTAAACATGAGCTGAGGATGGTGTTGTGTGCCTGTAGTTCCAGCCACTCCAGGGGCTGAGGCAGGAGGATTGCTTGAGCCCAGCAGTTTAGGGTTGCAGTGAGCCATGATCATGCCCCTGCACTCTAGCTTGGGCAACAAAGTGAGAGCCTGTCTCAAACTCTGCTCCCCCACAAATATATATATCCATATCTATATATATCTGTATATCCATATATATATATATATATATCTTATAGGTCTATATCTCTCTCTATATATATATATCTATATACATCTATCTATATCTATATGTATGTATATTTATATCTGTATCTATATTTATATCTATGTGTATACATAGAGTTTTGCTGGTCTGACTGCTTCCCTGCAGGAGGCAGTGTACTAAGTTCTCCAAATTGCATTGCGTTGCCCCTGTCTTTCACAGGCATATAATTAGAAACTAAAGTAAAAACATACAAAAAACACACAAAATCCTTTGGCTACGTTTGCAAAATGCAAGAGAGTTTGCTGAGTTTTATATCTCCTCTCTTCAACACCTGTCTCCTAGTCTTAATCCTTTTTTTTTTTTTTTTTTTTTTCATTGCGTCCATCCATCCTTACTTCCTTCCGTCCATACTTCCTTACTTACTTACGAGCTTACTTTTTATTAAAGAATAACAATCATTTTCCCTTGGTAGGGTGCCGGCCTCATATCCTGAGGGTGGCAGAATCAAACCCAGCCCCTGCCAAACTGCAACAACAAAAAAATAGCC
>CAUYPK010129317.1:0-39319 GCA_963574355.1 Loris lydekkerianus | reverse complement strand
GCAACTTCTTGTCTCAAAATGTCAAAATCTTTGGTCATTTGGTGTTTGAATTCGTTGAATTGTTGAGATAACTTTTGGAATTCTATTTCGATCTTCTTTGCTATCCAGATCCTGAATTCAATTTCTGACATCTCAGCTATTAGTTTGTGCATGGGGTCTTGTGCTGTTTCTGCCCCATTGATCCTTGGGGGAGTTGATCTACTTTGATTATTCATATTGCCTGAGTTTTTCTATTGATTTCACCTCATGATTGTTTTTCACCATTGCCTCTGGCCATCCTCAGAGTTGGGGAGTTGTCTCTCCAAGATTAGACCCCAGTGGGATCACTCTATTGTTTCTGGATCTTTGTAGGGAGTGACCCTGTGTAGTTCCTCTGGGGCTGCTCCAGCTATAGAGTTCTGGTTGTGGAAGCAGCTCTGGTGTGTGACACACCTGGATCCAGCAACAGGGCTGGAGGTGGTGTGCATGATTCTGGGAGTGCCTAATGCCCAGTGACTTTGGCACAGAGAGCCCAAGGCTCCAGCAGTCTCTGGCCAGGAGAAGGGCTCTGCGCAGAGGCAGGGAGGGCTCCAGACGGCATGCAGTTACCAGAGTCTTTGGCCAGATGAATGGGCTAGTGTGGAGGCTGGGAGGACATAGGAGGTAGGACACAGGGCTGTGTGGCTCACGCAGTTCCTAGTCAGGGAATGTGGAGGCCTGGTGGGTGTGAGTCACTGGTCGGGGGTTGCTGCACAGCTCTTATGGAGGTATGGGCAGCGCCAAGCCCAGGAGTTTGAGGTTGCTATGAGCTGTGACGTCACAGCACTCTATCCATGGCAATAGCCCAAGGCTCCAGTGTGCCAAAACTGTCTCACTCTGCCCCTAAGGATTAAGGGTGATAGGCAGCTCAGTCCCCACTTTTAGGCTGCTCAGTCACTAGGTTACTTTGTCCTGCCCAATCCTTGCTCTGGGACCCTGAGGGCGGAGCTTGCCGGGGCAGTTCTTTCACAATTGCTTCCTGCGCCCAGCTTAGTGGCTCAGTCTGGGGCCCCAGACAATGCCCAAAGTTCTCCACACTCCTGCTCACGCTCTTCCCAAGGCAGTTCAACTGAGTGCCAAGTCCAAGAACACCAAAACAGTTCACAGGTAAGGACTTTCCAGTTTGCAGTCTCACTGCTGCTTGTACTTATGTTTGCTGCCGGTCAATCGAACACACGCAACCACTTGCCAGTTCTCCACTATTTTTGTCCTCCTCTTGGGGTCCAGATGTCCCTTGCTGGCTCCCCATATCCTCAAAGGGATGATTATAGGCAGATCCCACCAGCCAGAGATGCCTGGAGTCTTGTCTCCCCAGACTCGCCATGCCCAGTTGCTGGGAAGCTGTTACTCGGCTGCCAATCTCGTGTGCTGTGAGATTTTAAAAAAGGTTGAAAAACACTGCCTTAGGTAGATGGGAAGATAGCAAAAATGTGATCACTTTAGGTCTCTGTGGTCTGGGAATATGCCCATGTTTGTATGGGCTCATCTTGAGGCTCTCGTGCTGTGCCAGTGCCTGGCAGTGGAAATCCTGGATCTGATTTATTAATAGAAGGGTATAGAACCAGCATAAAGAACAACAAAGCCAGAGAAGTTTCAAGCTACTAAGACAGAGAGACCCTCGGTATCCAGGCCCCATTTCATGGTCTTTTCCCATCATTCCAACTCTGGTAAGACCTGAGCTCTGACATATCCTCTCCCACCCTAAACAGTTTCACTAAAGAGTTGCTGCAAGACCCAAAGTCACAACTGGTTTCACAGCTGGGGTACCCGTAGTGGAGGGGGTAGGACTGGACCCCTTGAAAGCTGTAAGGCAACCTGCGGCCTCTCCTTTACTTGGGAGATAGGGGAGTTGGGGACAGATGTTGAAAGTTTATTTGTAGCATTTTTGAGTTCTAGAAATAACCTATTAAACTATTGATAAAAGCTGCTTCTAATTAAAAAACACAAAAGAGGAGGAAAAGGAAGAGGAGAAGGAAGAAGAAAATCTTTAGCAAACTTCTAAGACGTTCATGGCTCACTAAGACAGATTGGTTTGGTCTCCTCTTTATAATGAAAAGTAGTGATTTGGCAGGAAGAATTTAGGAAAGCAGACAAATCGCTTGTTAGTGTTGGAGAGAGTTTAACTCAACTAGGCAAAGCTCCAGGATTGAGGAGAAAGTTTATTTCATAGTACCCAATTTGCCACCTTTTAAGATGTGTTGGATTTTGACATCTGTATTTTAAAGAATGTCTTTTGCACTGTGGCAAAGGTGAAAAAAGTCAACTCTTACAAAAACATTCGCTAGAAACTCTTTGAATCTCCACACCATTTTTTAAAAAGTAAATGTGCTTAAGCTCCCATAAATGGTTCTTCATAAACCATTCCTGGCTCTTTGATCATCTCTTTTGGTGATTTTCTGTCTTGGAATCCTGCACAATATAGAGTCAATGTTCACAGGTGGTGGTATCCATCTCCTGCCCTTATAAAACTATGACCAACCTTTCCCATATTTCTCTATAGCACTCCTGGGATTCAGAGTTCTTCAAAATTCAGTAGCAGAGATTTTGTGTGTGTGGGGGAACCCCAGTCCCCAGGGCATCCATTTCCCCAGCAGGCCTCTCATTGTCTTTCATCTGCATTATTCAGGCTGTTTGGATCCCGGGAACAGAAGGGGTCTCAGGCTGAGGTAAGTTTGCTGTGAGGCCACTGTGCAGTGAAGGAGCCAGCCTGTCTGGGCCGAGGGCCCAGGAACTAGGATACCCCTGGGGCTCCTTGAAGGCATGAGTGTTCCTCTGCCCCCAGCCTCTCTCTCTGTGTCCTCTCGCTTCTCCTTTTATCCTTAAACAAGCCCTCTCCCTCATGCTCCCACTGTCTTCTTCATGATGTGGCTTCCATATAACTTAAACTTGCCTCTCTCCACATTCCTTCAGTTTAGTTTCCACAGCCTCTCTCCTTTCTCAGATAAAATTCCCAAGAGTGAGAGCCCCATTGACCCAGGTCATTCCTGCCCTGCCAATCTGTGGAGAGGCTACACCCAGGAGCTGGGGACCCAATCAACTGGGTGGGCAGAGGGCAGGGTTCCCCAATAAACACATGGCCACTGGGTCTCTGGGTCTTCAAAGACAGAGGGAGGGTTGGGCAGTGGGATGCTGCAGTCTATAGCAAATCCATAAAAAACTGTGGATCATTCTTATGACAAGAAAACTATAGACAGTGAGCAATAATGTCAACATAAACAGAAAGGGAAGAAACGGTTGGGTGTAAGTCTTGACTGTCAGGCCAGGCATAGTGACTCATGCCTGTAATTCCAGTGCTTTGGGAGGCCGAGGTGAGAGGATTGCTTAGGCCAGGAGTTTGATACCAGTCTGGGCAACATAGTGAGACCCTGCCTTTACAAAAACAATAAAATTACCTGGGCATACAGGTGCATACCTATAGTTCTAGTTACTTGTATAAGCCCAGGAGTTTGAGGCTGTGGTGAGCTGTGATCATATCCCTGCCCTTCTCCAGCCTGGGTAAGAGTGAGACCCTGTCTTAAAAAAAAAAAAAAAAAAGACAGAAAAAGATGACTGCCTTATTCTCTATTCCAAGAAAACTGTGGATAACGTATGACTGTCAACCAGACATTTACTTCACTGGGTTTTGTTCTAGCTCTGGGAATTCCCCCTCCTTCACATTCACCTGGCCAACCTTGAGGTGTAATTTCCTGCTGTTGATGGACCTCCTCACCCGCCAGCCTGTGCAAGTGTGGAGAGGAGCTGGAAACTCTCCCCTGCCCCATGCACTTGCTTTTATACTGCGGCAGCCCTGCAGAGGATGCTGCATTAGAAAAGCCCCAGATCCAGGCTTAGAGAAACCTAGACCTGCAAGCACCTACAAAGGGCAGTGTGGTGGGAGTTTTATACCAGTTTTGCTTGGTTGTCCCTCACTTGCCTGGGCTTTGCACAGTGAGGTTTATGAGTCCTGGAGGGCATTTTTCCTGATCTGTGGGCATCAGCTTTCCCGGTATCTCCCAGCCCTGCCCTCTGCCACCACTCTAAAGGGCCCAGACTCCGTGCACATTTTTTCCATTGAGGCTGCAGCGGTTGGGGCCCCACATTTAGCCTAGCTTGGAGAGACTGCTAGTATAGTGTATGTGATGTGACAGGTCAGGGAAATTTATTAGGCAGGAACCACCTTTTCTTTCTGCTTACCTCACTGGCCTGTGGCCCCTCCTATCCCCAACTCCACTTGACCTGCCATGTTGCTGGGTGTGCACCGCCTTCCTTCTCACCACCAAGTGTCTCAAGCTCTGTCTGGGATGCATTCTCATTCTACTTACCTTCTTTGGTCTTAGATGTGGCTTCCTTTGAGAATCTGACCTGATTCCCTTCTCCCCAGGACAGCAATGGCCTCCCCGCTACTCTCACCCACATGCTCCCAGGGCAGCCAATGTGAGTGCTTGGGAATAGCTCGGGGAACACATTGTTACTTTTTTGTACCTGTGACTTATTTCCCTGAGTGGGACTGTGCATTCTGGATTTAACTCCATTTGAGAGCTAAGGTGGATGGCCCAGACCATATGGCAAGTGAGTGGCTGAAGCCAGTTGGAACTCGGACTATCTGGTCCCAAGCCCGTATTGTTGACCTTTCTTCCTGTGGGGACACCTGCTGCCAACAAGTCCCTGCAGTGCCTCTGCTCTGCAGTGAGTTAGGGGCCCACTAAAGACTGAGAATACAGCTTGAGGGCAGGAGTTTGAGACCACCCTGGACAACACAGGTGTTTTGTTTGTTTGTTTGTTTGTTTTTTGCAGTTGTGACTGGGGCTGGGCTTGAACCCACCACCCCTGGTATATGGGGCCCACTCCTTGAGCCACTGGCGCCGCCCAACACAGGTGTTTTCCAAGCCTCCTTGCTAGTAATCTTGAAAGTGTCTTCAGCTTAAAAAAAGTCCCACCAAAACCAGGGTGTCCTGTCAATTGAGGGATACATTTATTTTAAAAAAATTATAATTCTTAGTTATGGGTATAAATCCAATTTCTGGGTGGGAGTTGGTGCTTTTTAAAAGTTATGCAACTAATATCCAAATACATTTTTCATGCTGAAAGACACAGCTAAATTAGAAACACATAAATTAAAATGTGAAAAGCTTCTTTGCTGCCTGTTCTTCTCTGTTAGGAAATCCCATTTTTGTCCTCAGAGATAATGTTTGTTAAGAGTTTAGAGTGGGCCTGGCATGGTGGCCCACGCCTGTAATCCTAGCACTTTGGGAGGCTGAGACAAGTGGATTGCTTGAGCTCAGGAGTTTGAGACCAGCCTGAGCAAGAGCAAGACCCTGTCTCTACTAAAAATAGAAAAATTGGCTAGGTGTAGTGGCACAGGCCTCTAGTCTCAGCTACTCAGGCAGCTGAGGCAAGAGGGTCACTTGATCCCCAGAGTTTGAGGTTTCTGTGAGCTATGATGCCAGGGCACTCGACCCAGGGCGACAATCTCACTCTGTCTTAAAACAAACAAAACTTGTGGATTCTACAGGTCCTTTTCCTCTGCATCCGCATAGATATTTATGGCTGTGGAATAAGATTCCCGTTCACATAAATAGCAATCTCCCTGCATTTTTTGTCACTTAATCTTTCCCTCCACTGGACCCGATATTCAGAGGTCCTTCCAGGGGTACATTCACAGGTAGGTCAGCCTTACTCTGTGTGAGAGCTCTCTAGTCTACACTGCCCTGTAACTCTTCCCTTCGTGATGGGAATTTGGGGAGGTCTTAAACAATGTTATTATTATTATTTGCTTTTAAAAACACACCAAATAATAAGAATGCTCACTTGGAGTTGAGGTTTATGCTCCTTTTCACACACTTGTCCCATCAGTGCCAATCACACCTCCTAGAATGTGGAATGCAGCCCACTTTGCTTTGGTAAAGTTAGTGACTCACAACGTGTCCCACCTCCCCAGCTCCCTCCCGGCTGAGAGAGGCCCCATCTATTGTGCTCCTGTTAGTGACACAGGATGTTGTTACACTTGGCTACCCAGTCGCATAATAGCCTCCAAAATTAGGCCCAGCACTAAGTTAAGCCTTTGTTCGCTCTTCAGACACTGGCCACAGATTGGCAGAGTGGAGTTGCTACCTGTGCGATCAGTGTGTACAAGTGTATCCGTGTGTGTTGTGTGGGTGTGTGTATGTGTGGTGTGTATGTAATGTGTGTGGTATGTGTGGGCTGTGAGAGGTATTGGGTGGTGTGTGTGTGATGTGTGTAGTGTGTATGTGTAGTATCTGTGTGGTGTATGTATAACACATGTAATATGTGCAATATGTTGTGTATGTATGTGTGGTATATGTGGTGTGTATGGGGTGTTGGGTAGTATGTGAGTAATGTGTGTGGTGGATAGGTGTGGGATTTGTGGTGTATGTGTGTGGTATATGAGGTGTGGTGTATATGTGTGTGGGTGTGTGGGGCAGGTATGCTGTGTTTGTGTAACGCTTGTCATATGTGGTACATGTGGTATATGTAGGACATTGGGTGGTGTGTGTGGTATGTGCAGGTGTGGCCTGATGTGTGTGGTGTGGTATGGTCTGTGTATGTGATGTGTGTAGTGTGGTATGGTGCATGTGGTGTATATGTGTGGTGTGATGTGTGTGGTGTGATGTCTGCTGTGTGTGGTGGTGTGATGCAGGGTGGTGTAGACACCAGCATGTTCTTGGCACTGGCCCATTTCTGGGGCACAGGAGGTCCAGGGGAAGGAGGTTTACCCAAGACATGAAGCGGTAGGAGAACACTGTTCCCTTCCATCCAGTCATTCCATTCCATCACCCTTGTAGCAATTATTCTAAGAAAAGAAAGTACGAAGAACTTAATGCATAGAGTGTTCTGCAAGGACAATGGACACCCCAGAAAACTGCAAAAATACAATATCCTTGTGAACAGAGCTTCCTTTACATTTTTATATATTGCTGTTTTTCCTTTTATTTAAAAACCATTTTAATTACATAGATGATTCACCTCATTTTTAAAAGATTGTGGAAACTTGTGCTTGTAGAAAGTGAAAATCGCCTCTACCTGTCTCAGAGATGAGTATGTTGCTCTCACACTCATTTTTATACCCCTAACTTTCATTTCTCTCATATAATGATATTTGAAAATAACCCATCAACATAGATCACCAATATAGACAGCTCCCCCCACCGAAGGTATTAACTTAATCACCATAACGTGTAGAGGGAGATGCCAGAGCCTGGTTATCTGGTAACGATTACCAGAGGAAACACAGGGCATTGAGGTTAATTTAAACCCATTTCTGCACAAGTACAAAGGTGAGTAAGGTCCCATTTAGTACGTATTGGGGGAATCCAAATTATTTTTCTATTTCCATTTGAAGTTGGTAACTGAATGAGATTTGAACTAAGAAATCTATAGATAAAGATGAACCAACAGTATCACCTTTAGTCCTCAAAAACACAGGGCTTTGGGTCTATTGCTTTTTACTCTCCAAAATGTAGGTCTTCGGCGGGAAAACTCCATCTTCAGGGCAGACCCTGTCCACCAAAAGGCAGCCTTCTTCAGGGAGGGCGTCCAGTGGCTCCCAGTTTCTCAGACCGAGCCACAGAAAGGCCAGGGCCTAGGAAGTGACGAGGCCCCCCCTGGAGGCGCAGTATCTTTTATCAGCTGAGTCAGAAACAAGCACCATCAGAAACCAGAAGCTGATTACAATCTCTTGTTCCTCCTCTGGCCTGGCCAGGGGGCTGAACGGGTAGCTCTTTCCTCCCAGGGCGCCTGCATTTTTTGAGGATGGAGTGAATGTTTGTGTTTTCATGAGGCCATGCAAAAGGAATGTGAATATTAGAAAAGAGCTCTATTTGTTAAAATGATAATTGCTAGAATGCTCTGGAGCTCTCTCTATATTCTCTCGTCTACAGTCTCATGAAAGACCGAGGAATGGGGACAATGTTTGATTCTGAGGACTTGGACTCAAAGCCCTTCCAGATGAGAGAATTTTGCTGTCATTTTGGTTATAATTTTCACTAATGACATGGATTTTTCTTTGGCCACCAAATATTTCAAAGCAACTGTTTTTTACAGTGTCCAAGAGCTGACTAGGTCCATGGCAGTTGCCCAGGGTAGGGAGAGGGAGCGTGTGAATAAAGTAATAACGGAGTGTACAAATAGGCACGATTTATTTGAATCAATATTCATGCCCGATTACACCGTGGGCTGTTTAAGATGTTTTAAAGCCAGGCCTGGCTGGCCCCTGCAGACACCCCCTGCAGGAATTTCCTCAGGAAGTGAGCTCACCTCCCCTCATGGAAGAGCGTTTATGAAATGCTTGTGTTTCCATTAGTGGCAACTCTGGAGGGTTGGGACCTGCTACGCTTTCTCAGTTGCTCCTTAGAACTACTAAGAAAGCCCTGAGGAGTAAGTCTATCTCCTGTGCCTTTTTTTTTTTTTTTTTTTTTTATTACATTTTTATTTATTTATTTATTTATTTTATTTATTTAGACGGAGTCTCACTCTGTCGCCCTTGGTAGAGTGCTATGGCATCGTAGCTCACAGCCACCTAGAACTCTGGAATCAAGTGATCCTCTTGCCTCAGGCTCCAGAGTAGCTGAGATTAATCTATCTTTCTTTCTTTCTTTCTTTCTTTCTTTCTTTCTTTCTTTCTTTCTTTCTTTCTTTCTTTCTTTCTTTCTTTCTTTTTTTCTTTTTCTTTTTCTTTCTTTCTTTCTTTTAGTAGAGGAGGGATTCTTGCTCAGGTTGGTGTTGAACCCCTGAGCTCAGGGCAATCCAACCACTTTGACTGCCCAGAGTGTTAGAATTACAGGCGTGAGCCACCACTCCTGGCCTCCTGTGCCCTTCAGTTTGCTTCTCATTGTCCTACTGGGGTGCGGGTGTGGAGTTTCCAATTAATTGGTGTGATGGAGAGAGGGAAAAGGGAGGAATGAAGGACAGCAGCCTGTGGGAACTTGGACCCTTCTCATGCTTTCTCTGGGCCAAGCGAGAGGTCAGTGGTATGACTGAAGGGATATGTTTAATATTTAAAAATATTTTTGTGTCTTCACTTTAATCAGCTGAGAGGGTCAGTTTCCACTTACTTAGATCTCCATGCTGAGCAGCATTGGAGTCTAAGGACTTGGTTTGAATCCCACCTCTACCCCTTATATGCTGTGAGTCCTTGGGCTACTTACTTAACCTCTCTGTGTCTCAGATTTCCTGCCTGTAAACGAGGATGGCAGTTGGGCCTTTAGCATCATGTATTGGAAAACGCTTAGAAGAAGGCCAGGCCTGCAGAAGAACACATGGGGAACCAGCTGGGAATGGGTGAGCTCAGCAAGGCTCTGTAGGCACACTGTGTGCAGACCCACCTGGGGAGGAGGCAGCGCAGAGGTGGGGGCAGAGCTCATTGTTTACACTAGGGACTGCTTCAGAAGTGTGAGAGAGGCTATTTTATTCTTTCATGTCCTGCGTCCTGGCTGCCCCTTAGCCCCAACATTTTGGGCAAATGTTGTTTCAACATATCATGGATTCTGGCCTGCACATGGCAGCTAGACATCCAGAGGCTTCCACTGTAAAGTCATCACGACCATTCATGGCTTCTCCCCTGTTGCAATAAAAGCCCTCTTGATTTTCATAGGTGTCTTCCTCATAAAATATTTTCCCAGGCCAGTATCTTCGAGCGTTTTCCCTGCACTCTCTTCTAGTATTTTTATAGTTTTATGTCTTAAGTTTAAATCTTTTATCCAGTGAGAACCAATTTTTGTTAGTGGTGAGAGGTGAGGGTCCAGTTTCAGTCTTCTGCAGGCTGCTAGCCAGTTCTCCCAGCAGCATTTTCTTTTCTCCAGTGCATGTTTTTGTTAGACTTATCAAAGATCAAATGATGATATGTGGCTGGGTCCATCTCGAGATTCTCTATTCTATTCAATCTATCTACATCTCTATTTTTGTGGCAGTACCATGCTGTTTTGATTACTCTAGATTTGTAGTATAACCTGAAGTCTGGTAGTGTGAGGCCTCCAGATTTGTTTTTATTTCTAAGTATTGTATTGGCTATTCAGGGTTTTTTCTGATTACGTATAAAATAAAGAACTATTTTTTCAAGTTCTTTAAAATATGCATTGGTGTTTTGATGGGGATTGCAGTAAATCTGTAGATCGCTTTGGGTAGTATGGACATTTTAACCATGTTGACCTTCTCAACCAGGAGCAGGGTATGTTTTTCCATTTGTTAACACCTTCTGCTATTTATTCTCTCAGGGTTTCATAGTTCTCTTTATAGAGATCTTTCATGTCCTTTGTTAGATAAATTCCCAGGTATTTCATATTCTTTGGCACTACTGTAGAAGGAATAGAGTTTTTGATTAAATTCAGCCATAAAAAAAGATAGAGACTTTATTACCTGGATAGAGTTGGAACATACTCTTTTTAGTAAAGTATCTCGAGAATGGGAAAAAATGTATCCAATGTACTCAATACTATTATGAAACCAATATATAAACATACTCCCATATGAATGATAAAACACAAATATAGTCTAGCAAGGGGGAGGAGAGAGGTAGGAGAGAGGAAAGGAAGGGGGGGTGACTGGTGGGAGGGGGGAGGGCATTTGGTGGGATCTCACCTAATGTGCACAGTGCAAGGGTACATTTCAAAACAACTAAATTATAAATGTCTTACCACAAAAGATAAGTAAGTGAGGGGGCTCAGTGCCTGTAGCTCAGGCAGTTAGGGTGCCAGCCACATACACCAGAGCTGGGGGGTTTGAATCCAGCCTGGGCCCACCAAAAAACAATGACAACTGCAACCAAAAAATAGCCGGGCATTGTGGTGGGCACCAGTAGTCCTGGCTGCTTGGGAGGCTGAGGCAAGAGAATCACTTGAGTCCAGGAGTTGGAAGTTGCTGTGAGCTGTGATGCCTTGGCACTCTACCCAGGGTGACAGCTTGAGACTCTGTCTCAAAAAAAAAAAAAAAGTAAGTGAGGTGATAGTTATGTTAATCAGTTTGATTTAAGCATTCCACATTGTATATCAAATCATCATATTGTACCTTATAAACGTATACAGTTATGATTTAATTAAAATAATTTAAAAAAGGCCCCCTTGAACCTTCCGGTGCAGGTTGTGTTTTCAGTGGCAGGCTGCTTCCATCCAGTGTCAGCATGCTCCCAGATTGCCTTACCCTTTCACTCATCTCCCTCCTGCCTTCAGGCCTCCTCCTCCCACTACCAGTGAAAAACGTCTTTCCCTGAAGCTCAGGGTTTCTCAACCTCAGCAGCACTATTGACATTTTTGTCTGGACAGTTGTTGGTTGTGTGGGGGGCAGCTGTCCTGTGTGATGGCCTAGCGTCTACCCTCCAGCAGCTAGTAGCTGGCAAGTCGCTCCAGGTGGAGAACTATGGTCCGAAAGGAATGCAAACTGTTTGTAATGCTACACTGAACACCAACGTTGGTGGGCCCATAACTGGAGGGAGGGGCACCATACAAAGAGCTGTGTAAAGCCACCTAAAGCCACATTGTTGAAAGTTTTCTTATTTCTAGGAAGAACTCAAGGCTCCCTTTTCTTCTTTCCTTCCAACTCGCCTTATGCAAGAAGGAAAGGCATTCTGGAAATGGATTAAGGAAAAAGTGGTCCTTAAGGCCACTAAAAAAGTTGGACCCCTGTGGAAGGGATGGAGTTTTGAGTTGCAACATCAGAAAGATTAAAAGGTTTTTGTTGTTGCTCCCTTTTTTCTCTTTTCTCTTTCCTCTGAGCATGGTTGGTGAGGTAAGACACTGGAGGGAGCTTCACTTCTGGCAGGGCAGGAAAGGCTGGGGCAGGGTTCTGAGCAGAGGGGATATAGTGTGGGCAAGGCCGCCAAGCTCTGCTCTTGACCTGAGACAGAAGATCACTCTTCCATCGTCTTCACCTGCATCTTCCTCCTGACTGGAGCTGGTTCCAATGAGAGGAGCAAGACCACGGTGCTGGAGAGAGTGCTCCACCTCAAAGATGTGCCATCAACTGCCAGTGATTAGATCCCATCCCCCTGGGCTACACCTGGGGAGAAGCAGCAGTTCACCCCATGTGCAGGATGCACACCTAGAAAGAGAGAAGGAAGCTGAGAATGAGGAGCCATGAGGTGGAGATACAGAGAGCGCACAGTAGCAAGTTTCTAGGAGCAAGGACTCAGGAGCTGAGAACGACTCAGCTTGGAGAGGACTGCTTGACCATGACCGCTTCTGTGAGCACTGATGGGTGAGGAATAGGATTTCACTTCTTCATGAAGTTCCATGAGACGGGTTCTTGTTCTTCTTTACTTCCTGATGCGTGAAATCCCTACATCAGTACTTTTCCAGCCAGAATCTGCAAATTTCTTATATTAAATATGTCTCTGGAGGGTCTACAGACATATTTTCAAGAATATGCAAGTTTTCTGAGAATGGGGTGGGATTTTGTAAGCTAAAATGATGAATACAGTTGCATTTTAGATCATTTACAATTATACCCTCTAATACCATAGACACTGGCCACTGTGGCTATTGAGCACTTGAAATGCACCTAGTAGAGACTGAGTTGTGCTTTATACTAAAGCACACTCTGGATTTTAAAGACTTAGTAAGAAAAAAAAGAATAGAAACGTCTTGTGAGTAATCTTTTATACTCATTACTGCTGCAATGATAATATTTTAGATTATTGGGGTAAATAAAATCAATTATTAAAATTAATTGATTAATTTTAAAATTAATTTTTAATTAATTAATTAACCTGTCCTTTTTTACTTTTTTAATGGGCTGCTAGAATCTCCCCAGCTTTATTAAGGCGCAATTGACAAATAAAAGCTGTATATATTTAAGGTGTATAATGTGATAGGTTGCTGGAAAACTTAAAATTATAAATAAGGCTCACATTACATTTCTATTGGGCAACACTGATACAAAACACAAATTCTCAAAGGGTATTATATTGCTCCCTAGAGGACAAAATTTGGTTCTGGAGGTGATGGTCAAAAAATAATAATCTTTATGTATATATAAAGAACAGATACACACACGGTGCATAAACAGAGTGTATCCATGGTATTAAAATTTTATGGTGGTAGAAATTGGGAAAAATGTTGAAAAAAAACTTAGGTGGATAATAATAAAAACAATTGAGAAAAACTGATCTAGATGTACATCCTATAACCAAGAACTACCACATATGTGTATACTTGTGTCTGTGTTTGTGTTTTGGGTCATAATAGTGCCAAGTGGAAATATTTTAATAGTCTTGAATTAATGGGGGAAGAATTGAGTAAGAATGAACTTGTGCTAAGTGAAGGTGAAATGACAGCAAGGTGCATGGTACAAAGGAAAGTTTCAGATCAGCATGAAAGAGGAGAATGGGGGGGTATCGAGAATGAGCCCCCAGGAGGCCTGCTGGGGGGCCTCGTTCATACCAACACCAGCGATGTAGTTTCTAGCAAACAACAGACTCCATCAGTCTCATCCCATTGATGAGTGTTGTTACCCTGAATTCTATTATTTCTGCAGTTTTGTTTACATATAATTTTTGGTGGCCTTCCATAGCATAAAGCTTATTTACATGTTTTGGACTTCAGTGATGTTAATAAATCACACGTCCCTTCCTCAACCACGTTCGGAACCACTGGCAGAGATGCAGGAATCAAAGATGAAAATGTTAGCTCTGTAATTGATAAAAGGTAGATTGGAGGTCATGCTTACATGTAGTATGTATCACCCCAAAATTAAACTTGTCCACTTGCCCTCAGATAGAGCTGGTTGGTTTCAGATCTGCAGAAGATCCCTAAGGGGCCCCCACCAGCGATGGTGGGCTCTGGAGAGGGTCATTGCCCAGTCCCTCTTTCCTAACTCACCAATCAGATAAGCTCTTCTCCTCCAGAGGAGTATCCCGCCGCAAGGACGCCAGGTGTTGAGGGAATGGATATTCCTCCACATGGAATCATCGGAAGAGGGGATCGAATGCTTTGTCCTATCAATTTCAATCCTTGGTTTTTATGCTTGTATAGTCATGCACCAAATATTGAAGTTTTGATCAATGATGGGCTGGATATAGAACAATAGTACAATAAGATTAAAATGGAGATGAATAATTTCTATCACCTTGTGACTTTATAGTGCAATGCATTACTCAAGGGTTTGTGGTGACGCTGGTGTAAAAGAACCGACTGAGCTGCCAGTCATCTAAAAGTCTGGCACATACAATTATGTACAGTACATAACACTTGATAAGATACAACTATGTTACTGTCTTACGTATTTGTTATATTATACTTTTAATCGCTGTTTTAGAGTGTACTCCTTCTACTTACCCTCAGCCTCAGGCAGGTCCTCCCGGAGGTATTCTAGAAGCATTCTTATCACAGGAGATGACAACCCCATTCTTCTTGCTCCCCCTGAAGACCAGCCAGTGGCATAAGATGTGAAAGTGGAAGACAGCGATATTGATGATTCCCACCCTGGGTAGGCCTAGGCTAATGTGTGCGCTGCTTGTGTCTTGGTTTTTGACAAGGAAGTTTAAAAAGTTAAAAAAATTACAAACGTTTAAAAGTAAGGAAAAGCTTGTAGAATAAAGATAGAAAGGATATAAAGAAAATATTTCTTTTGTACTGTTGTACAATGTGTGTTTTAACCTGTTTATTGCAAGAGTCCAAAAATTGAAAAAAATGTAAAAGTTTTAAAAGTAAAAATGTTACAGTAAGCTAAGGTTCGTTTATTATTGAAAACATTCTAAGTTTAGTGTAGACTAAGTGTGCAGTGTTTATAAGGTCTATAGTGGTGTATGGAAGGCCTTTACACTCACTGACCTCTCACTCACTGACTCACCCACAGCAACTTCTAGTTTTACAAGCTCCATTCATAGTAAGTACTCTGTACAGCAGGACCATTTTTAAATCTTTTATACCATATTTTTAATGTACCTTTTCTATGTTTAGATACATTTGGATATACAAATACTTAACATTGTGTTACAATTGCCCACAGCGTTCAGTAGTGTCATGTGCTGTGCAGGTCTGTAGCCCAGGAGCAATAGGCCATCATGCCACATAGCCTAGGTGTACAATGGGCTGTCTCATCCACGATCGTGTAAGTACACTCTGAGATATTCCCACAATAACAAAATCGCCTAAGGATTTCTCAGAATACATCTCTGCCATCCCAGTACTTATTTATATCATGCAATGAAAATAATGTAGATTGGCATTGAAAAGTTTGTAAGACTTTTCAAAGGCATTAATTCTGTTACAGGGTAGAGGGGAATTGCTTCGTGCTTCACATCAGTGTAGTAAGAGTCGACTTCCTTTGCTGTGGCACAAGCCTCCCTTCCTTACTCTCCATCCTGGCTCTGCTGGGTGGGCTCTCTCCAGCCCTGGGATTTTCTCCTGCCTTGCCCCTGGAAACCTTTAAATACGTAGTGAAGAGGACGTCGAGTGAGAAGAACCTCTGGGTCTGGGCATTGACAGCTCCCTGTTCAAGTCCAGGTTCTGCTGCTGCTCAGCCATGTGACTCTGGGAAGTTGCACAACCACTCTTGCCTTCTTTTTTCTCACCTGGGAAGCAGGGCGATGCCTCTTTGACAGAGTTGTTAAGAAGATGAAAGGAGATCAAGAATGTAAACTCATCAGGCGTTCAGAACCCCCCTCCTTTGTCTCTGCTTGGTGGAGTTTCAGGCTGCATCTGCTTAATTTTTGCCTCTTTGGATGCCTGTTCACTTTCCGTAGTTAAAAACCTAAGAGGGCAGCAGCAGGAGGAAAGATGTGTCAAGCAAGCCAGGCTTGAGGCTTGTGCAATTTCCAAATATAATTGTGAAAACATTTTAAAAAGACTCTCAGACACATATTTAATGGGTGTATCACAGATTTATTTAATGTGTTGATTGGGAGAACCCAATTGGTGGCAATGCCGATTAGAAGGAGGATGGGAAAGACTGTCACATATAGTCAATCCAAGAGAAAATGCCAAAATAATATCACTACATGAGATACAAAACTGATTAATGTTTCATAGGATGGCAAAACTAGTGTTTGGAGTTATCTTTTTTTCCTGGATGGAAATAATTTGCCTTTCTAGAGGATAAAAATACTTGTCAACTTTTCTAATTTAATATCTTACTTTACAGAGTCTGGGCTCTAACCCAGTGTCTTCACCTTCCTAATGCTGTGATGTATTTTCATTGTTACAGAGGGGTTGCCACCCACACGTTGAAAACCACTGCTCTAGCCAGTAGTAAACAGTAAGTCAACAAAGATTACTGGTACAACTCCAGAAAATCAGGTGATTCTGATTTTTGCTCAGACTGTGCTCTGGCACATTGCAAGAATACGAGTCACACTTTTAAGTCCAAGTTATCGATAATTTTTTTCTTAAGATCACAGCATTATATTAAACTGAAACTATTTTCTTTTCTTTTTTTTTTTAGACAGAGTCTCACTTTGTCACCCTTGGTAGAATGTCATGGTGTCATAGCTCACAGCAACTCAGACTCTTGGGCTTAAGCGATTCTCTTGCCTCAGCCTCCCAAGTAGCTGGGACTACAGGCACCTGCCATGACACCCAGTTATTTTTTTTAAGAGACGAGGTCTTGCTCTGGCTCAGGCTGGTCTCGAACATGTGAGCTTAGGCATCCACTAGCCTTGGCCTCCCGAGCGCTGGCATTACAGGCGTGCGCCCAGCCAAAACTATTTTCTTTTTAAAAGAAAGGAAGGCGGGAAGGATGGAAGAAAGAAAGGGAGACAGGTAGGAAAGAATAATTTTTTGGAAAACCATAAATAAGATTTGATAGCAGGCTCAGGGCCTGTGGCTCAAGCAGCTAAGGCGCCAGCCACATACATCTGAGCTGGCGAGTTTGAATCCAGCCCGGGCCGGCCAAACAACAATGATGGCTGCAACCAAACAATAGCCGGGCGTTGTGGCGGGTGCCTGTAGTCCCAGCTACTTGTGAGGTGGAGGCAGGAGACTAGCTTGCACCCAGGAGTTGGAGGTTGTTGTGAGCTGTGACGCCACAGCACTCTACCCAGGGTGACAGCTTGAGGCTCTGTCTCAAAAAAAAAAAAAAAAAAAAAGATTTGATAGCAAAAGTAAGTGGCATAGAGACTATTGTGTTCTGGGTAAGATTGGCATGAAATCTTCAGTTCTACAAATCCTTGTTGTGCCTAATCAGAGACCTTCTTTAGAAATGGAGGAACCACCCAATTGCCACTTAAACTAAAGTTCTCTACCGCCCAGAGATCTTAGCATACTTTCTTTTTTCTCTGATAAAATGTTTTCTGCCATTTTGAACCGTCAGTGTCTTCTGATAGTAACAGAGGATTCAAAGTCACACCCCACATTTGACAATGATGGACAGCTTTTGGACAGTTCCTAACCACTACAATCTCTTGAGTCTAGAATCTCGTCTTGAACCATATTTGAACCTTTTGGTACATGAACCCTGCTGTTGGCTGGCAAACCCAAACTTCCTGGTTTTTAGAAAAAAGGCACAAGAGAGGCGCCTTGGACTTCAAATGGCTATTACAAAACAACATTTTGATGAGTTAAGTGTAAATGAATCAGGAGCATCTGGATTTAATTAGCCTCCGAACACAGCCATTTCAAAATGTGGGGAAGGAAAAAAGCATTCTTGTGTCAAAACACATCTTGGGGGTTTCCTGCTAAATTCAAAATGATGGAAAAACAGATGGAACCATCTGCCAAGCATTCAGGTTGTACTCTCCACATACACCATCTTATCAGGGAACACAGAGCTGTGGGAAATTTCTCGGCCTCGTGTTTGCCAGCCCAATTGTGGCCTACGTTTAATTAAACCAGGCCTACGCATGGCTGGAGAGAACGCAACATCCATGTTTTTGAAGATGGTCCAGGGCGCAATCCACATGGGACCATGTGTGTGGTCGTCTTGTACAGTTGAAAACTCCCATATTATACTTCTCATGTCCTATAAGTTTTTCCATGTTGCCCCTCAAGCTGGCCACAGAGACATCCAAGTGCTGAACACAAGTTACACGTGTTGCCTGTTCTCTATGAAGCTGCCTAACAGTGTCAGGCCCGGTCAAGGAGTAGACTTGCCTTTTCATTTACATGTTGGGCTGTTCTTTCTCTTTGAAGAGAAAGGTGCTAAAATTTCAAGAGCTGAAAGCTGCCTTCAAGTTTAATGAAAGGAGGAGGAGCTTGGTGGGTTGGAATAGAATAGGCCTCAAGAAGAAATAAATGGAATTTATTCATACTGAGGCCAGAATGGAAACACAGGCAGTTCTTTCTACAGCTTTTAAGACCTACTGTGTTAGGTGCAAGCTTTTTTATGCATTGAGGTTATCAGATTTACTGCTGAACGGCTCAGTAATAGCAGGGCTGTGCATTTGTTGAACAACAATCTATAAGGTGCATTTACATCCATAAGTCTTTAATATTCACAGCAACCTTGAGAATAGGATGGGGTCATCCCCATTTTACAGAGGAGGAAGCTGGGCTGGCTGAGGTTATGAGATCTGCTCAAGGTCTCTCGTCAGGAAGAAGGAAGGCTAGACTGGGATCCTTTAAGTTCTAAGACCAAGGCATTATCAACTATTCCATATTTCCCAAGGAGGAAGATGGCAATCACATGTTTTTGTAGGTTCTGGTCATAGACTTTCACTCACTAGGCAAACATGCCCTCCAGTAGCAGAGCATTTGCCTGGGACCTCCTGGGTAAGGCCTCCTGTCCTTGCTTAATTATCACTAGTAACCCCCATTTCACTCTCAGAAGCATTTCAGTTTATATCATAAATTATCTGGATACTCTGCTTTGAACCTAGTCTAAGAGGGTCAGATTTTTCTAGTTTTGTTTAGATAAGTTTTTGAACATTTCCATTCCAGCTGTTTCCCCAAAACATTTTCAAATCAATGTTTTCCTGTTTTGAGGAGGAATGTCTGTGTTTTTACAGAGTTTTCAGATCTTCTGATGTAAATACCTAAGCATTGGTTGGGTATCCACGTAATTCTTTTTTTTTTTTTCTTACTCTTCCCACATAATTCTTTACCACCGTTTCCACCAGAAAGCTTACAAACTGTGCCTACTTCAAAATTCAGTATGGGTTTCATGTCTCTCTCAAGGGAGGAAAGGGTGGTGAGACCCACTGGGACCAGATTCCCGAGGAGCAGCCTGGTCTCTGGCCCCTTCCCCTTTCCCTTTGTCTGTCCCTCTCCTACCCTCAGGTATTGTCTCCTCTCTGTCCCCATGATCTCAATGCCGATGGTCCTCTGAGTTCCCACAGTCTCTTGCATCAGCCCTCACTAAATCTCTCACTCTCCCCCATTAACATCTCATTTTTCTTAATTTTATTGTCCTCACATAAGCCTTAGGAAAGCAACCTAGTGCCCTAATTTCCATTAATCCTCCTAAGCCTTGCCAAAGGAGATGCTTTAGTGCAGGGGACTTCCCCGTGTGCTGTGTCCTGGAGCTCAGTGTGGCCAGTGCCCAGGGGGGTAGGGGATGAGAGATGAGACAGAGGGAGGCAGAGGACGGGTCCTGTGGAAGCTGTCTGCCGAGAGGAGCTTTCTCCACAGCTCCCCTGCCCTCACACCTGGGTGCTGCTTGCTTTCACAGAAGAGGTTTGGCTGTGTTCTTATAAGGAGAAAAGGTTTTGTAAAACTACAAGGGCAAGAAATTCCATAGAGACCGAGAGTCACAAGTGAGAGTGGGAACAGAGCCAGCAGCCTGGCCTTTCTGATCAGGCATTTCTGTGTGTGTGGGCTGGCGTGTCCTCTCTGCAGAGCAACCTCCCCTGTGGCGGCACTGCCATGTCCCCAACACCCCCCCCCCCCCCCACGTTCCCGGCACTCAAACACCATGGCTTCCCATCCTCTTTCTGGCCCCTTTCTACCCTCTCCAGGGGTCCTCAAACTATGGTCTGCGGGCCACATGCAGTGATGTGATTGTATTTGTTCCTGTTTTTTTTTTTTTTTTTTTTTTTTTTAACTTCAAAATAAGATATGTGCAGTGTGCATAGGAATTTGTTCATAGTTTTTTTTTTTTTTTTTAAACTATACTCCGGCCCACTGTCCAACGGTCTGAGGGACAGTGAACTGGGCACCTGTTTAAAAAGTTTGAGGACCACTGCTCTAGCCCTTTGAGAAAGGATTTGAGTGTGATTTTTTTTTTTTTTTTGAGAGGAGATCTTAGGAAGCACAGGTACAGGTGTGAGGAAGTGAGTCAGGGAAATCAAGGCAGGGATTCCGGCAGGTGATAGAACAGGGGGCCTCTGAGGACCTCTGGGAAACTATATAGAAGCCACCTCAGAAGTAACCCACTGGAGTGGGAGGAAGCCGGGGCATTTATCTTCAACCTCCCATTCTCTTTACTTAAAGATAATGAAAGCTGTGAACTCTTCTGAACCCTGCTTAGCCACAGGCAGGCAGAGTACACTTCTAGACAGAGAATGTCCTCAGGCAGAGACACATGTGTTTGCAGAAAAGAGCCACTGTTTGTGTGGTACTTTATCTCCAGGATGGTTACAATCCATCAATCTCTTCCCTCCCTCTATTTGTAAGTTATCCCCTAATGAGAGGTGGAATCTGTTCCCCTACCCCCTTAAATCTGAAATAGAATGTAGTGAAAGCTGCTTCTTACAGCTTACGCTTGAGTCACGTGGAACACTCACTTTGTGAGAAACAGTAGCTTAGGAAGATGTCCACCTACTTCAAGATCACCATGCTGTGAGGAAGCCCAAGCTAGCTATACGAAGAGGCTGGGGTTGGGGGAGGCTCACCCAGCCCCAAGCTGTTCCAGCTACCCCAGACCAAGCACCACACAGGTGAGTGAAGAAGACAGCCTGCGACTGTATGAGGGACCCCAAGTGAGAACCACCAGCCAATCCTGCCAACGCCCAGAACTGTGATTTTTCAACCTGTGTGCTGTGGCACACTGGCATTCCATGAAAAGTTTTAAAGACCATTAATTAAATTATTTCCAAAAGTTCAAAGCACAGTAAGTACATTCTTTCTTTTTTAAATTCTTTTTTGGGGTCAACATAATTTAAGTGAGCCATGGAAGTTTAACTATAGGTTCAAGTGTGCTGTGAGATTAAAAAAATTGAAAACACTCCTCTAGAAACATGGGAGATAATAATAAATTGTTGTTGTTACTCTGATCAGTTTTTGAGTGGTTTGTTATCCAGCCCCAGATCACTGGAGCCCTGTATCATCGGAACCGTGTCCTGGAGCAGTGAGGAGCTACAGGGTTGGGGGCAGGACACCAACAGTGTGGCTGCAGGGCAGTGCATGGAATGAACCAGGAAGCTGGTGTCCAGGTCTCACAGGAGATACTCCATGGAACTGGGTAGCAGAACACAGTGGACTGTCACCTCAGAGCATTGAGCTCAATGGCTGTGTGCCCTGGAACGGATTTGCTCAAGAGCCAAATTCCAGGGAGGAGGGAAGTCCAATTACCCTAGCATAGTCAGTGAACCTCAGGCCAGAGATGACAGGGAATGTTGACATCTTCACTGACAATTGCACCAAGATTGCATACTATGGGAAGGTAATTCTTTTCAAAAAGGACAAAGCAAAGAGGTGAGGACACCAGAAGTAAGGGTAATGGCTACTGGGAAGGCAAAACCAAGAACTGTTCCCTTCATGTGTGATTCCCCACCCTCCACATCCCCGTTCACTTTGCTAAGTACCTGGGTCTCCAGATACCAATCCCACATCTCATGGTAGGAATCTGATTTATCCAACTCATCCTCCTAAGTCAGGTTATACAGGGCCCTGGGAGGTCAAATGGTCACCTTCCCATACCTTGGTCCAGAAAGCTAAGGTGAGGTGGGAAGGCCCAGTGATACAGCACAGAAACCTCACTGTGCCTACTTCAGGGCATGGGTGTTACAAGGACCAGCAGAAGGCCCGGTACTCTATACTGGCCTCATGGGCAGAGGTTGCAACCATGGACTCTAGGTTGAAGTCCCAGGCTTATCAGCACTAGAATTCTGCAGAAGCTCCTCAAACTTCCATGTCCAATTTCCTAGTCTATAATCACAGTGCCTGCCTATTGGTTTATTCGGAGGACCCAAATAAGAAGACCCCCAGACACTACCGGGTGTATGTGGTTAGTGGGGGTCACATGTCATTTTTATTTGAAACTTGGAGTCTGCCACCATGTCTGGTACTTAACCCTCAGTGAAGAGGACCAGATCCCTGTGCACAGGGTAGAGCAGTTGCTGTGTGTGCCCAATCGCCTCTTGCCCTTTGGATGCATGCTCATTTCCTATGGCCAGCCTGGCAACTCTTTGCCTGAGGGTTTTCATGGTCTGCTAGAGCCAGCTCTCCTGAAGGCACACCAAAATGCCAAGGAACTCAAGACCACCCTCCTGCCCTCAGCTGCCCTCCAACAAGGGCTGGGTGGTGTTGGTGGGATGCCTGCAGTGATGTGTCTGAAGCTGTGTTCTATACCTATAGTATCTCCCAGGGTTTCCCAGAGGGATTAAGCTCCAATTGTCTACAGCCGTAATATACTTTGTTAATGCATCCTTAATCGTTTGCCTCTCCTCTGTGTTTCCCATCTTCCTAAATAAATTACTTACACTTGAACTCTAGTCTCAAGGTGCTTCCAGGGTAACACAAACTAAGAAAGAAAGGAAGATTCCCTGATCCAGGAAAGCAGGCTCTGATTCCTGAACTTCAAGAGGATGGTTCTTGGAGAACCATCCATCAATCTCTTCCCTGTTCAGCTTTGCCTCCCACCCCCTACTGCCCTGTCAGTGTTCTTAGGCGTTGGGCTACAACTCACTGAGATGCTTCTTAAATTTGGCACACAGAGCAGAACCAGCAGGGGTTTCTGAAGGGGCTCATCACAAGCTCACAATCCATTGTATTATGCCCCCAGCAAAGTTTATGTGAATTTTGCATTTAATGCAAAAACAAATGAACTCTTTAAAACAAGAAAGTGCTTGTCTTAAAGTACACGTTAATATTTTCAACTGCTCACCATTGGGTAAACCTGACGGCCCCACAAGATGGCCTATGCTTAACTTAGTTCTGGAATTGATGCTTTCCCAGTAGTTCCCTGGGTTTCTTACCCTGTTGGAGAAGCATGAGTCACTGGATGTGATGGTTAAACTTGACTGGTTTAAGGATGCCCAGATAGCTGATGTAACTTTATTTCTGAGTGAGTCTGTGAGAGTATTTCCAGAAGAGATTAGCATTTAAATTAGTAGATGAACAAAGAAGATTTGCCCTCTCGAATATGGGTGAGCATCTCCCAGTCCACTGAGGGCCTGAATAGAACAAAAGGTCAGAGAGAGGGCAAATTCTCCCTCTTTCCTTGAGCTGGGACATCAACTTCTGCCCTAGGATGTTGGAAGCCTTGAGTTTTGGGCCTTTGAACTCCTGGACTTATCAATAGTCCCCTGGTTTGGCCTCGGACTGAATCACACTACCAGCTTTCCTCAGTCTTCAGCTTGCAGATGGCAGATCCAAGGATTTCTTGGTCTCTGTGAGTGATTGAGCTGATTCCTATAATCCATCTCCTCTTATAATATCTAATGTATCCTATCGGTCCTATTTCTCTGAAGAACCTGGACTAATATACCAGGTAATTTATGACCCAAACTTGGGATTTCTCAAACTTCAATAATTGGATTTCTTAGTTCTAGTCTGGCCCTGTCTGGGGAAAGCAGAACCAGGAGATTTGCAACATGGTCACTGGTGTGGGAGCATAACTGCCCCCCCCCCCCCGCCCAATCCCGTACTCAGATTTTCCAGGGCAGACATTAGAAATAAGGGTATTGATATTTCTTCTTTCTAATATCTTCAGTCTGTTGGAACTGCTCTCCTCTTTTGAAGACAGTTGGGGAGAAGACAGGGATAAAAAGAATTCGGTTTCCTTGGTGACCCAAGAGATATTCTCAGCATATCTGCCTTCTTTAAAGACCTTATTAGCATCCCTGAAATGTGCTGGGAGATTTAACCCATTTGGCACTGTTCTTTAAAGTTATTTTTAAAGATGTATTAAATGACCAGTATCCTTCACTTTCTGAATGCAGGACAACATGACAATTTAGTTGTTTGTTGAAAAAGACATTAATAAATTTATGATAGGGTCCTGAGATGGTGCCCTATTACTTTAAAAAGTGCATATAGATGACATTTTAAACTAAAACGGTGAAGTCTATTTACCTTTCAAAATTGATTCAAAAAGCTAATGGGTTTTAATTTCATATTATCCTGGCAAAGCCATTGTGGAGTTTGCCTTTTCCAATTTCCACCCCAAATTTCATTCACACATAATGTACCAATGGAGACAAAGGAAAAAGAAAGGGAGGGTCGGTGGATGAGCCCAGTAAATTGCCTTTATCCCTCTAGCAAGCAGGCTAATTTACAGTTTAAACTTCACAGCAGGCACATTGTTGTAACAACATCTGCGTTTTATATTGTGTGCCCTGACAGTGGTTCTACCATCATCTGCTGTGTGTTTTATAATGTGTGCTGTGCTGAGTGCCCAAGGCATGGTCAGGGAAGGCCCTCTTTCCTGGGTGGTTAGATTTATGCCCCCAGCCTCCATCTGAGGAGAGATTAGCAAGACTCAGGCTGTTTAGTTTGGCAAAGAAAAGGGAAGCTTGGGATGTGATAGGTGCATTACAGAAAATGATAAATGAAGAAGGGAAGTCTTTTGGGAAACCGTATTTGCCATTGCAAGGGCACTCAACACACTCCGGCCCTCATCCGAGTATGTCATTAGCCTGGTGGTTCAAGGCTGGGGAATAAAGCAGACTAGTGCCGGCCTCACGGGAAAGACACTGCACTGATGGGAAATGTCTGGCTGGATGTATTTATATGAAATAGCACCTATGGTTACATTAGTGAGGATCGGTTTACCAGGGCTATCCATCCTACTTTAGGGCATGGTGACAAGCCGGGCTGTGCTTCCTGCTTCCCGGGGGAAAGAGCCCCAGACGGCTTGGCACCAGGCCCCTCCACAGGGCGTCTGGGTTTCCAGCGGCCTTTTTTCCTTAGGAGATGGAAAGGGGAATCCAAGCATTGGATAAATGAAAATGTTCAGGGGGCTGTGGGGAGAGCATGGCTGGATGCTGTCAGTTCTTAGGAATTTAGTAAGAATCAGAATCGAAGTGGGTTGACTGGCAGGCTTGAACGGACAGGACTTGGATTTTATGTTCACCTGGGGTTTTCAGCACCTCTGTCCCAAAGAACTTCTTTTGGTTTGTTTTTTTGAGATGGGGATCTCACTAGAGTGTGGGGGCCTGATCATAGCTCCTTGTAACCTTGAATTCCTGGGCTCTAGGGATCTTCTGGCTTCAGCCTCAGAAGTAGCTGAGACTATAGGTGAGTGCCACCTATACCTGAATAATTAAAAAATTTATTTTGGCTGGGTGCAGTGGCTCACACCTGTAATCCTGGCACTCTGGAAGAAGCAGAAGGATGGCTTGAAGTCAGGAGTCTGAGACCAGCCTGAGCAAAAGTGGGAATCTATCTCTACAAAAAACAGAAAAATTAGCTGGGCATAGTAGCATGCACCTGTAGTCCCAGCTACTTAGAAGGCTGAGGCAGGAGGAAGATTTCTTGAGTCTAGGGGTTTGACGTTGCTGTGAGCCATGATGATGCCACTGCACTCTAGCCTGAGCAACAGAGCATGACCCTGTCTCAAAGAGATTTTTTTTTTTTTTTTTAAATAGAGGCAGGATCTTGTTATGTTGTCCAAGTTGGGTTTTGTTTTTGTTGTTCATTTGTTTGTTGAGACAGAATCTCACTCTGTCACCCTGGGTAGAGTGCTATGGTGTCTTCACAGTTCACAGCAACCTCAAATTCCTGGGCTCAGGAGATCCTCTCAGCCTCACGTGTAGCTGGAACTATAGTACCTGCCACAACACTGGGTTAGGTTTTCTATTTTTAGTAGTGACTGGGTTTCACTCTTGCTCAGGCTGGTCTGGAATTCCTGAGCTCAAGTAATTCACCTGCCTCACCCCCGCGCCCCCCCCCCCCCCCCAGGGTATTAGGATTACAGGTGTGAGCCACTGCACCTGGCTGTCCATGCTGTTCTGTATTTATGATCTCAAACAGTCCTCCTGCCTCAGCCTCCCAAAGTGCTGGGATTACAGGTGTGAGACACTGTGCCTTTGGCTGGAACCTTTTAAAGAAAATATTAGCTGGCCAAGGACCCGAGAAGTACTTTGGTTGACTAATGGTAGCACTAGGTCTTAGGCTCAGTCTTGGGGGCATCCAAGTTTCTTCACTGGCTCTTTCCCCTTCTCATTCCTCAGTTTCCCCATTGGAGAGTAGCCTCCTTTTGATTGGGGTGGGAATGGTGAAGGGGTCAGTATGTTAAATGTCTGACCTCACTTTGAAGTCAGCCACATGAAAGCCAAGCTCCTTTGGGGCACTTGTGCTATAAACAATTCCAAACTGACCAACCCTGGTAGCAAGCGAATCCTTCAGCTTTTACCCTTTCCCTTCCTACAGCTGTTGGAGCAACTAAAACCTCATTTCCTCTGCAAAGCTGACTTTCCACTTCTCCTTGATGCTTCCCTCCCTCCCTCCCTCCCTCCCTCCCTCCCTCTCTTCCCTTCCTTTCTCCCTCTCTCTCTCTTTCCTACTTTGTGTCATTTTTGGGGTTTTATTTAACTTTGTATGGGAATCTGTATGTATAACTTCCTAGTATTTGTGTATAGAAAAAGCTTAGAGGGCGGTGCCTGTGGCTCAAAGGAGTAGGGCACTGGCCCCATATGCCACAGGTGGTGGGTTCAAACCCAGCCCCGGCCAAAAACTGCAAAAAAAAAAAAAAAAAAAAGCTTAGAGAGTGCGGCAACCAGTTGTGTTGATGGCTTGTTCTCTTTTGCTGACTCTGAAATGGAAACACACATTGCCCCTATCTGAATGGTGCTTCTCAGACCTCACCTGTGCTGGGGCAATGAGCTGCAGAAAATATTGTAAGAGATTAGAAGAACAGCAGAAAGAACAGAAGGAAGATCTCATTGCATTGTTTTTGTTCTATTTTGTTTGTAGTTTGGGGCAAGTCGTGTAATGCTCTGGGTCACTGTCCTCAGTAGAAGATAAAGACTCATCCTCTATATTCGAGGTATAACATGAAGATTGTGCAAAGGTTTTCACTGAAGACGGGGAGAGAGAGAGGAGTCAGTGATACCTTCTGTGGAGACGCTGAAAGGAACACATGTGAGGAATTAGGATGATCAGTGGAGGGTGGTGGAGCAGATAAGATGAACATCTGGAAACAGGCTATTGATGGGTGCTAAATGGTGTAGGGATTATTATTTTAATGTATGACCCAGATGTGTTATTTACACTAATTAACTGCAAAATCATATGCTGCTGAGCTTTTGTAAATAGCAGAATCGGTAAAGAGAGCAGTATATAGTAAAGTAGGTTTTATGGCTTCACTGTATCTACTTCACTGCGACTTTACATTATAGCTCAATTAAAGACGCTGAATGAGATACGTTACGCAAAGGCAAAATCATGGAATCCACATGCAAAGGGCAGGACATGGAGCACTTTACTGTCATTAGGCTCTTGATCCTGGGAGAGGCTTTAGCATCTCCCAATCCAGGCTGCGTCTTAATTCATTTAATTGTGGCATTTAAGCCTCAGACCATAGGGGTAAATAGGAAAAAGAGCCTCCATTTAAGGGACTTGCAGAGACAAACTGGAAAATGTCCTTAGGGATGTCTTTGTCCTTACAAAGGTGTCGTGGGGGTTGACTGTCTCATTTCAAAAAACGGCCCTGATGGAGTCCTGAGCAACATTTGCTATTGAGTCTAAATGCTGTGATATTTCTCAGAGGTCTAGAACAGGCATAAGTTACAGAGGTCCATTCAGCACTCATTCTGAAAGCTCTGATGAAGATGATCAAGATTATGGTTAAATCTTAAGTCAAATCTGATCTCCATTTATGTAAAAGGATATGCCACAGCACCTTAGAAGTCCTCTGCAGGAGTTCTGTCCCTCCAGGGAACAGAATAGTATTCCAAGAGGCAAAGATCTCCTTTTCAGGACATCTCTATTCTCTTATCTCAGTTCCTATCTGTGTCTTCACTTCCATCTCTGGGGCCCTCACCAGCAGGAGGCCAAGCTGGGTGGGGTGAACAGGCACCCTCTGGGCCAGCTGCCTCATTCAGCTCATGAGGGGTACAGGGCACCCTGGGTCACCTTGGCTTTATTTACCTCGCAGACACTGTAAGGTCTGGGAGCCACTCCCAAGCGGGTCTTCTCCCGGCCTCAGAGTCAGCTCAGGGGAGGGAATCACCCCAGGGCAGTGCCTTTGAGAGATGTGGCTGTGTCTCAGTACTCCCAGGTGGTCAGCCTGTAATTTCAAGATTTACTGGCCTCACGGAGATAGCTGGCCACAAATGGGGCAACAGGGTAATTACAAGAGGCCTCTCCGCTAATCCTCAGTTACAAATGTTAGTTAGGAGGTAAATAAGCATCGTGCAATCATTTCCTGGAGCTGCATGGGCTCTGCTTCTCTTTGCTTTATTTTCTTCTCCTTAAAGGAGAGGGAAAGAGGAGAGAGAGAGAAAGAGAGGGAGACTGATTCTTATTTAATTTCACTGTGGTCAGTAGGAATTAGAGAGCGTCTTTGAAGTCCAAATTATTTTAATACTTTTTTGGTTTGTTTTATATTTGGAATTGGAAACAATTAGGAAGCTGGATTTCTAAAGTTCAAGAAAACCAGTGTTGTAGGTTTTGCTGGTTCATGGCTGAAGACGGGCTGAACAGAATGATTATGGGGGTCTCCAAAGTGAGGAAAAGAAATGGAACTTCGGGGACTCTTGCCCCCCTCAGAGGAGCCTGGAAGACAGTGTGAGCCCTGTTGTTACTCTTTCCCCCCCCTTCAAGCACAGTGGGAGGGAGCTCTGCTTCATATTGTGTTCATTATCCTTGGAGAATCCTCCCTGAGTAAATAGGAGCGTTAACCCCCTGTGCTGTGTGAAAGTGACAAGACACAGCTCAGGCCTTCTGGAGATAGTTCATGGCCTTTGCCAGACCACTTGCCCTTATGGTCTTGGTCTCTCTGGAGATGTTTAGAGGTCATTCACCGGACCCAGGAGGGCTCTGAAAATAGAACTGACCCTAGAGGAAGAGAATAGTGTTGGCTGTTTGCCTCTGATGCTTATCTTAGTTTCCAAATGTTTAACCCACCCCCGGCTCCTTTGATGTGCTTCTGAGGCTTCCTGCCCCACCCTCCTGGATGGTCACACCCAGAGACCCCTTCACACCAAAAGGGTCCGTGGGAGGCCATTCTCACTGCCTTCCTCTGAAAGGTTATCTCTGGACAAGAACTTTTTTTTTTTAATTTTATTTTATTTTATTTATTTTTTTTTATTATAGATAAAAATATGCACCATAGATGTGGCCCAACCCATCACCCTCCCTCCACCCAAACCTCCCCCCTCCCTTCTCCTTCCTTGGTCCTTTCCTCATAGTCTTGTGGTATAGTTGGGTTATAGCCTTTATGTGAAAGCTATAGTTTAGCTTCATAGTAGGGCTGTGGACAAGAACTTTTGGCTTAAAGACTCTCTCAAAAGATTCTCTGCATCCACTCTCTGCCCTGAAGTGAACCATTTCTAACTTCCTAGAAGTGGTTGTACTTTGCAAAGCAGCATCTGACTCCTGCCTTGGGCAGCCTCTTCTGAAGAGAACACTCACATGGGGGCCAGGCATCCTGTAACTATTCACAACAGTTGTTGTGATGTGAAACCTCTTCAACGTGTCCATCCCACCCTGGAGTAGAGCAAACGCACGGGGGGGGGGGAGACGGAACGGAACGTTTCTGGGAGCTCTCTTTCCCAGGCAACTTCAGAGGACTTGCTGATGAGCAGAGTAAGACAAAACGCTGTTGCTGAACCCACTGGTGCTTTCCCTCTTTGCTTCAGGGAGCAGGCTCCAAAGTGACCATTTCAAACCCTTGACCCCAAGTGTGTTGATTTTGTCTTGATCAGATTGAGTTTGAGGGCAATCTCTGAGGACAAGAGGATTTAGGCCCTTATTTAAGGTGGAAACCAGGAAGCTATCCAGGGCATGGAAGTGAAGGTACTTGTTTTGGGGCAAACAGATCTGAGTTCGAATATCAACTCTATCACTTATCAGCTGAGAGGTCCTGAATAAACCACATGAAGCTCCCTGTGTTCTCTATCTGGCATGTGGGGATGACAGCCCCTCCTACCCAGGTACTGTAAGGATCACAGGAGATAAACAGATGATGAGGACCCAGCATGCTTCCTAGCAAGCAGCAAGTGCTGAATCAATGCCGCCTGGGACTGGATTTGAAAGAACGGATAACTCTTCTCTCACTGCCTTGTACTACCTAATCATGGAAGTCTTTAGCTCCCTGCATAGGTTTGTCTGGTCCAGGAAAGCTTCCCAAACAAACCTAGTGCAATGCCAGACCCTGAACCTTGAGCCCTTTGTTAGCAACGGAAGCTGAATCACTCGATTCTCCCCAGTCTTCCTCTCTTTTGCCCTTTGGCTACCATTTATCGATCACCATTTGTCAGGCCCTGCAAGTGAGAGGTTAGGACTGTAGTGAGGGTGTTTTAAGAATTCAAATTCTGTCTGCATTACTTTTGAACTGTTTGAACAAGGGTAAGTTTCTCACCTCCTGGTGCCTCACTTTCCTCCTTGGTAAAATACATACAATGATAGTATCTATTTTCTTTTATTATTATGATATTAAATAACATATGCAAATCCTAAGAGCAGTGCTTTGTACACAGGAGGTGTTCTGTGTTAGCCCACCTGAGAAGCTCAGAGAGGTTAACTGCCCCAAACCACACAGCTTCTGAGAGAGCCGGGATGGCTGACTCAAGACCCTTCCCCCATCTGGAACCAACTTCATTTGCAAATTCTCCTCTCTCCATGGAGCGACCACACCTCAGTGAAGTGGCCTGACAGAGACAGAGCCACATCTGCATCTCCATCACTCTGTTGCGTGACCACGTGGGTGGCCTTGGCCTGAGAGCAGTTGTCCCCCTGTTCCCCGCTGCTCTCTGTAAGATTGAAAGCATCCAAATAGCTTGCCTTTGTTCCTCCAGTTGCACACTTCTGCTTTTTCCTCCACCTCCAGCCCTGCCTGCAGCCTTCCCCTCACCTGGCTGGTCACCATCTGGCTGGGCAGCTGGAGTTGTTTCCCAGCTGTGCACAGCAGGGCAGAGCTCCCCAAGGTACTGTGTCTGGGGCTGCATGACATGTGTATCAGGTGGAGCAGGACTGAATGCAGAGCATACTGCTGGGTTCTGAGGGGCGTGCAAAAGGACACAACTCTCCAGGTGCCACAGTCAAATGTGGGAAATAGGATGTGCCGAGAAAAGACCTGAGAATAGGTCTTACCAGGTGGGGGCACATAGGCCCATGGCGTAGTAAATTTTGCATACCCAGGTAAATGACAGTTTTATCTGAGGCACTGAAACTGGATACAGCCACGCCAGGAAGGCTACCAGGAGGAGATGTCCTGAGGACTATGTTGAAGAATGCGTATGATTTAACAGAATAAATGAGAATGCACACACATAAAGTCCTTTGGTAATTGTAGTTTGCTCCATAATATTAATAGTAATGATGATCATCCCCATTTATTGAATACTTTTTAAGAGCCAGATACTGTGTACTGTGATTTCCATATATTAGTTCATTTAATCCTTACATTCCACACAAATTCTGTCAGTTTCATAAAAATAGCAGTAATAATGATAACCAACACTGGCTGAGCACCAGGCCACATGCACCTGTGTAGTATCCTACCTCGCCAGCACAACAGTCTGAGGTGGGCAGGAATACTTGCATTTTATGTGTGGAAACTGAGGCAGAGAGAAGATGAGTGACTTGCCCCAAACCACACAGGTGTGAAGTGGAGAGTTCAAATTTGACTTTATAAAACCCGAATCACAAGGATGACACAATCTAACTCTTCTATAATTTGTTCCTCTATGTATTTTTTGAGAATTATCACATAGAAAATTTGTCATTCATTTCTGCCAGCTGTAAGCAAGGCAATGTTCTGGAGCTGAATGTTGTAAGAAGATGTAGTCTGTGCACTCAAAGAGTTTTCGATTTAGATGTGCTGCTTACAATTAACGTTGAGGCTCTAAGTTAAATGAAATGATGGATAGAATAGATACGATTTTTCCAGTAAGGCTTTTTTTGTTTTGCACACGTGCATGTTAAGGCCAGGATTTACATTTTAAAGGTTTTGTCAAAGAGTCTAATTGATGAGTTTGTTTCCTGAGTAGAATTCTTTTCTTGTTTTTCATGATTAGTGATTAATGTGGTCTGGCACAATGCCAGTCAATGTGGTATTAGCTGTTTTTCACCTGTTTTTATGGCACTAGACCTGCTTGTGGGGGGTGGCTTCTGATGACCTCAGCCTCTTGGTACTAAGGCCCAGGTGTGGTCCCCTCCCCCTGCATGTGGGCTGGACCTAGTGACTTAATTAGAATAAAATATGGCAGGAATGCTGGCATGTCACTTCCATGATGGGGTAACAAAAAAAAACCCCTGTGACTTTCATCTTGCAGGCTCTGTTTCTTGCTGGTATTTTCTCTGGCACTCCTTTTGCTCATTCTGAAGAAGCCACCTGCCTTACTCTGAGCTACCCTGTGGAGGGGCCCATGTGGTTAGGAACTGAGGGAGGCTTCTGGCTAACAGCGGGGGAAGGAGTGGTGTGGTGGTGGTGGGGGACTAAGTTCTGTCCACACCTTGAGTGAGCTTGGAAGTAGGTCCTTCCCTAGATGGGCCTTGAAGTAAGACTGGGGTTCTGGTGGACACCTTGACTGTGGCCTTGAGAAACTCTGAAGCAGAGCACCTAGCTGAGCCACACCCAGATTTGTGATCTTTAGAAACTGATTATAAATGTTTCAAGCTGCTAAATTGTGGGGTAATTTGTTATGCAGCAGTAGATACTAAACATGTCCCTGGAGGGTCAGGTACTATTTCTCACAGCACTTTCTCTACAGTCTGCCCTCCCTGCTAAAAAAGCTCCATCTCCAAAAAAGAATATAGAAAAAATCCTGCCTTTTTCTACTTTGTGGTATCTGAAATGACAGACTCACTCCTTGGTCAATTCTCCAGTGGAGAGTTGTCCATCCTTGTCTTTCCTGACCATTCGGAATTGTTTGACGCAGTTGGTCAGAGCTGCCTTTTCAACACACTTTCTTCACTTAGGTGGGTTTTCCTTCTAACCTCCAACACAGCTCTATCTCACTCTGTTTACTAGTTCATTGTCTTCTTCCCGACCTGTCACACAGGAAGGTCCCACATTCTCTCCTCTACGAACACTCACTCTCTTGGTGGTCACATTTCATTGCACAGCTTCCAACGCCATCTAAACAGCAAAGATTTTCAGCTTCCATTTTCAGGTCAGTCTTCTCTTTTCAGTCTAGATACATACATCCAATTCCCTACGTGAGATGCCCTCTTGGGTATCTAATAGACGTTCCAAATTCAACATGTCCAAACATGAGCTCCTGATCTTCCCCTCAAAGTCTGCTCCTTCTGTATCCGGAGTTGATGGTAACTAGCCTTTCAGTCTCTCTAAATATAGAAATTGACTTGGGCCTTTTAGCTTTGGCACTGTCCATTTCTTGGGTTGTGTAGTGGTTCTGTAAGGGCGAGTCTTTCTCCAGGATATCTCCATCTTGATGTGCTCTCACTAGCCTGTCAAATTCTGGGTGGTGGAACTTCTTAGGTGGTGGCTCAGGACTCCCAAGGGGCATGTGCCCGGAAGGATACACTCAATGCTCTGCTGCTATTCATGACCCGGTGGAAGTCATGTGGCATCACTTGCAGAGCTCTACCAGCCAGGGCAGTCACAAAAGCCTGCCCCATTTCCATAGGAAGAGACATGGACTCCATCTCTTGATGGGAGAGTGGCAAGGTTCTGGAAGAGCATATGGGAGGGGAAATAAATCTGCCACAGTCTCCTGGTCTGTAGGGCAGAAGACAAGCCCAGGGAGACTAGAAATTCTGGGGTTCACTAGGTGACAGACCTGACCCTTTGTGGAGCTCAAAGAAAGAGCACACAAGTGGAGGTCCACCTACGATATGTCTAAATAGTTACAATTTATAACTAAAGCAAACACATTGCTAATAAATACCCATCCTGACATCTCAGCAAATATCCTTTCTAAAATGACCTGGAAAACTAGATTTGAATTTAAATTTCTTGAATTCCTGGGAGTTTCCTAGGTGGGGAGCACCAGCCCTCACCCTCAACCCAAAGTCTGCCTGGCTTAACACCCTACCTCTGTTACACATTGCAAGGGGCTTCACATATATGCTGAGCTCTATCGCATATCTGCAAATGGCCACCTCTTGGGCCTGGAAATGTATATCTCAGAAACACAGGCCATCATGGGAAGGAGGATCAGGGAAAGAGGCCCCACACATCCCGGAAGTAGGCTCAGTGTTTTCTGGGCAGGGAAATCTGAGGTCTCCGGTACCTAGAGTGTGATCTAAATAAGAAGAGGTGGGCTCCTGGTGATCTTGTCTGGGGCTAGTGAATTCTTCGCTCCATAGTGGGGGGATTGGAGTGGACAGAGAATGGCCAAGGGATTCTTTGAAGTGTGTGGAGGGCCTAAGGCTAGAGCCCCTTTTGCACAGATCCATTGGTGCCCAGCTTGGTGTCCGGGCTCCTGGATTACCTGGTTGCAGGTGTACCACTTCTGCAGCCTCAGGGGTGCTTCCTTTAGGCAGATTTGGTTAGGTTCCCGCAGATAGCTTGAATGGACCACTTGCATGTCTTTGGCATTTATGAAGATAACTCTTTTGTTAGTTTTAGTTCCAATAAATAGGGGAGATTGAAATTAGAGGGACTGTTGGATAGTAGTACCTGTTATTGCACAGAGCTTCTTTTAAGACCTTCTAGTAATAATTTTCACTTGTTGAACCTTTAGGATGTGACAGAATGTGACATTCTGTAAATAGTATTCTGTAAATACTATCTTTGCACTATTCTTTTAATCTGTACTAGAATCCTAAGAGGCAAGTGTCATTATTTTCCACATTGTATTGATGAGAAAACTAGAAGTCAGAGAGGTTAAGTAAAATGCCCAAGGTCACACAGCTAGTGAGTAGCAATTTCAGGATTTGAACTCAGATTTCTCCAAAGCACATGCTCTTAGTTGTTATGCTTGATAGAAGACCTTGATATAAACAATGTTGTTTTCCTCTGAATTGTTAACTGGTGGCTTCCTGGGAGACTTTTCAGGAGGGTAAACACATCCCTGGGTTGAGGAAGCCACCAAATAGTTCTCCTGTATAGCTCTGTCCAGAGCTTATGGTTTGTACGCAGGCTTTCCCCTTCATGAGAAGAAGCTGCAGAGCTGGACCAGACCCCATAATGCCTTTGTGATGTGGAAATATGCAGCAAAGAGGGGATGGGATTTTTTTCTATTTGATTCCCTGCCAAACTGATTCGAGACATATAAAAAAGTTAAGTCTCTGGCTCCCTTTATTTTTGTTTCTCTTTTGCATTTGACTTTCCTGTGAGTGGCCTCTCATTCCATTTACTATTACCTTTGATTAAATTATGAAACCGGAAGAATTTGCAGAACTAGCCAGAGTAAATGGGTCTTGTTAATCATGTGGTTAGGGGGTCAAATCAGCAAAACACTTGGGTGTGACTTGTCCAGAGCCAATTTCATTATGGCCTCTATTTGTAAAACCTGGGTGAGAAAAATTATATTAATAAAAAGAAAGGATCCCTTGAGTGGTTTTCCTATTTCGTTTATCCCGGCCTGCTCTATGGCACACTGCAGAAATCCAACTCTCCCCTTTGAAAGTCATCGCACTCTCTGAACCTAGCTGGCCCATCTGGAACCATTATTCTTTATTCAATCCCACAAATGTTCTTGTTGCTTTAGCAAGTCAAGTTCAAGGCAAAAGATCTTCAAAGAACAGAGTTTCCAGACCATATTTCATCTTGTTGTTACTTAGAAAATGCGTGAATGTCTGTGTGTATATGTTTAATTGCTACTACCTAGCATTGCTATATAGAGTAGAGGTAAAAAAAAAAAGTCCATATTGGGAATTGCAGAATTGTCCCCATTACCCCCCCCCTTCCTTTATTTATGTCAGAGGTGGAGAATATTTTTCTGTCTCAATGATGTTGGGTCTGCCCTTGTGACTTGCTTTGGCCGGTGGGATGTTAGTGAACATGAAACAAGTAAAAACTGGAAATGTACCTATGTGATTGAGTCTGTCCTCTTGGATTTCTATCTCCAGACTTCTATCGTGAGAACATGTCCCAGGCAGGGTTAGGGTTAATGTTAGGGTTAGGAGGAACAGACTAGAACCAAACCTGCACCCTGGAGTCAAGTGCAGCACAAAGCCCAGCCACGATATGAATCTGAGCCAAACCCCAGCCAGCTGTGCCTGTGTGAGCTGGAAAGAAATGTTTATTGTAAAGACTGATGTGTGGGTGTTTTGTTTTGCAGCAATATTGTTGCAAACACTAACTGACATCGTCCAAGTCAAATTCCCATCCTTTATTCTGGTGGCACAACTCAACCCATCTTATAGGCAGAGACTCCAGCTGACCCAGTGCATCTACAAGAGAGCTCTTCTTGCAGAACCTCAAATGATGAAATAAGATCCTATAGAATTTATGGATACCTTCTAAGGCTGAACAGTGGTCATTTAAGAATGTCTGCTTGGCAGGGAGGGGAAGGAACGAAGTGTAGCAGTCATGAATAGCACTGTGAAGTTCATGGAGGAGGTAAAATCATGAAATAAGTACTGAGAGAAAAAAGAGGAACATTGTACTTATATTCTTCAAGGCCAAATTTCTTTCTTTCTTTTTTTTTTTTTTTTTTGAGAGGGAATGTCATTATGTTGCCCTTGGTAGAGTGCCGTGGCATCACAGCTCACGGAAATGTCCAACTCTTGGGATTAAGCCATTCTCTCGCCTCAGCCTCCCAAGTAGCTGGGACTACAGGCACCTGCCACAACGCCCAGCTATTTTTTGGTGGTAGTTGTCGTTGTTGTTTGGCAGGCCAGGCCTGGGCTTGAACCTGTCACCCTCGGTGTATGTGACTAGCACACTAGCAGCTGCACTACAGATGCTGAGCCAAGACCAAATTTCTTGACTCTCTTTTCTGAGAGATGAGCAAATGGCTTGAATCTGTGTGTAGAGGGGACTGTTTTCTTGATTATTTTGGCTCTCTGGCTATGGGTTTGTTAGAAAGGAGTATTTATTTTGTAAACTGGCATCTGAATGGCCTTCTTTCTGAAGCCACCCTGTGACGGTATGTTTGGCCTCTGTCCTTGGACCTTCAGTTTTCTTTCTGCATTTACTGTTCAGGTGATTCCGTTTAGTCCTAGGGCTACAGATCCCGTCTGATCCTGATGAATGGAAAATCAGGATCAGACGGGATCTGCAGCCATAAAAAAAAACAAAAAACATACCTGTTTTCAACCAGCGCTTCCTCGGAATTTCAGTCTCTATAAGAGATTATTCATTTGTCAGCTTGTCCAATTGTCAACTGGAGGACTTCAGTTGTAATGTGTGATTGAGATGTTATACATGTGTAATACATTGTGTGTATATACATTTAATATTGTAATTACATTTTAATGTATAATATTGAGCCATATAAAATCCCAATACATATTATATATCTTAAGATACTATACCGGGGTGTCCAACCTTCTGGCTTCTTTGGGCTACATCGTAATAAGAGTTATCTTGGGCCACATGTTAAATACACAAACACTAAAGAAACCTGACAAGCAAAAGAAAAGGTCTGTGCATAATTTTCGTGATATCTGCCACCAGAGATAAGCAAAAAATTCCCCACATAATAATATTAATTATGCAGTAGCCTATTCAGAGAGACTTTTAAAATGGTTGGGCAGATCTCAAATTTGTGATCACTAATATAAAAAAATCCCTATCTAAGTAATAAACTTTTTTGATTTTTAAAAAAACTTTTATTTATTATTATTTATAAAACATGATTTGTGAAAGTACATATTTATTGAGTTATGGCTCATATATAAAATTGTACATATCTGATGTATGCAATTGGAAGAAATTGAATATATGCACATAACTATGACGTCATTAACACAATATGTACTGAACATATCCATCATAAATTTCTTCATATCCCTTTGTTTTTAAAAATTTTTGTGATAGGAATATTTAATATATTTTTATTTCAGTACATTTTGAGTACTTGATACATTATCATTAATTATAAGCACTATATTGCGCAGCAGATACCTAGAAGTTAGTCATCTTGTACAATTGTAACTGTATACTCACTGTATACTCGCCCATTACCTGGCAACCACCACTTTATGTTGTTCTAAGTCTTAGGTATCTCATGTTCGTGTGGTTATCAGCATTTGTTTTGTGCCTTGATTTTGCACTTAGCATAATGTCTTGCAAATTCATCCATATCATCACAAATGGTAGGGTTTCCTCCTGTCTTACATGATGATTAATGCCTGGATATGGTAAATATTTCATAAATAGTGTCTATTTCCTATTAAAATAGAGTTTTTTGCAAGGTTTTTGCTTTTCTGATCCTAATTATTTTAATTCTAATAAGTAGCATCTATAAAAACAGATAGTGTAGGAGTAGCAGGTATAAACTTTAGTATTCTTTATCAGGAATTACCCAAGGTCATTGTGCACTAGCAACCTTGTTTTTGAAGCAATATTCACATTAGCCAACATACAGAAATAACCTGTGTTCATAATAGACAAATAGGTAAATTGTGGTATGTATGTACACACACAGTACACACATACATACCCACAGAGTACTATTATTCATCCCTGAAATATAATGATATAATGAGATTTAAAAAATTGGTCATTAAGCCCTTCTTTGTAAATTGCCTTGAACATTTTCTTAGTCCACTTCCCTCTCCCATCTTTCCTCTTAAGATTTTTTTTCTTTTTTTCTTTTTATTGTTAAATCATAGCTGTGTACATTAGTGCAATCAAGAGGTAGAATGTGCTGGTTTCATATACAATCTGAAATATTCTCATCAAACTGTTCAATGTAGCCTTCATGGCATTTTCTTAGTTACTGTATGTAGACATTTGTATTCTGCCTTTAGTAAGTTTCGCCTGTACCAATTCTAAGATGCACCGTAGGTGTGATCCCACCCATTGCTCTCCCTCCACCCTAACCTCCCCCCTCCCATCCCCTTCCTTGGCCCTTCCCCCCATATTCTTGTGCTATAGTTGGGATATATAGCCGTCATATAAAAGCTATAAATTAGCTTCATAGTAGGGCTGAGTACATTGGATACTTTTTCTTCCATTCTTGAGATACTTTGCTAAGAAGAACATGTTCCAAATCCATCCATGTAAGTATGAAAGAGGTAAAGTCTCCATCTTT